>CM061228.1:16449603-16639399 GCA_030844895.1 Ambrosia x helenae
ACATAAGTTGTTTGCTTCCCATTCGATGATGGGGACCAAACCGATCACCATTGGAGGTTACAGCTGACGTGGCCACTGTTGTCAGTGACATTGTTGTCAATGGTGGTGTAGGACGTAGGGGACAAAGTCGGTTGTTGTGTCACCAGTCAACGATCCAGGTCAACATCCGTACGCCTTTTACTTATTTTTGTCAATTCATGTGCATAATTAGACATTTTGCACACATTATACCCCCCCCCCCCAGTCTAGTAAAGCATGAACTATTGAGGAAACTAAGAAGATTACCCGTTTATGCATATAACACCCGGTCTATACGAAACAATTGGCGTTGGACAGTCAAGCCAATCACACGCTCAACAGAGAGCAACTGGATACCCGATTACCACACAAGTACAAAATAACTATACAGTAACAGTACCTGATATACGTTAATTTACACATATAAAAGTCCCCGTTTAACTCCATTTTCAGACGTTTTTTGACCTGATACACAGGAATTGGTGCTTATTTTGGTATCTTTGCAGTTTCAGGTCTTAAACGATGTCCCGGAAGCATAACTGAAGGAAAAACGCAGTTTTCGGCGAGCAAACAGGACCTCAGGTCCTGTGAGCGGCCGCTCGGAGGCTTCGAGCGGCCGCTCGCTCCCCCAGATATTTCCAGAAACATTCTAGAAGGCCTACGTCAGCTAACGAGCAACTGGGCCACTTGTCTGAAAAGTGAGCGGCCGCTCACAGGCTTCGAGCGGCCGCTCACAGGCTCTGTTCTTCTATAAATCTCCCATTCAGCCCACTGATCGTGCATTGGGTTTTGGGGAGGCGATTTTAGGCGATTTCTGGACCAAAGGAGCTGCTGAAAGGCCGTTAACAAGCTCGGGAATCCATCCGATCCATCCTTCATCATCCAATCCATCTCTTTAGCAATCTTATGGTTTGATCCTTTGAGCTTTCTTAGATCCAAATCTGATTTTGTTTGCTATATTGATGTTATTTTAGTTAATCGTACGCCTACAGGCAAGAACATTAGTATTAGTTAGTAGTTAAAACAATCGTTTGTGTGAAATCAAGTTTTGTATAAATTTGGCGTTTTTCATGTTTGAATCTTGATGATCATAGCGCAACCTTGTTTCATTGTTGATAGATTTTGTAGTTGTGTTCGGATGACTTTGATGATTATCGAATGTGTTAGGCGATTACTTGTTGAAGAAACCGTCCGTTTAATCGTCCGGTAGTAAACTAGTTAACTTGTTAATAAAGTTTACACCATGAAACTGTAACCGGTATTGGTTTGGTTAAAATCATTCGGATAATGATTATAAATGTTTACCGGCACGTAAAAGAGTTTAAAAAGCTTAATGGTGTTGCTACTAATCTTTGACACGGTTAATGATCTTTGTTAGTTATTTTAGTGAAAATAGCGATCTTAGTAGATTTGTGTTCAAAGTTAGTAAAATGGAATAGGTTGTGAAATGCTCTACTTTATGCTAGTTTCGGTGGTCGTATTGTGTAATTCGATATTGCTTTCCTTAACTAGTGCGGTTGAGGACTCCCGAAAGGTGATACTAACCTATCTTTAAAGATTCTCATGAGATCATATCAGCTGCGCGCTAATAAACGACTTGAGGTGGTTAACGTGTGTATTCGTGTTAGCTTTCCGTATAGTTGTCATGTTAGGATGCCCGAAAGGGAAACTAACTGTCGGAAAATGGGAATGTTGATCACGCCTTTATTCCTTATATAGATGACATGCTAGGATTGGCGTATTATAGTTTATATAGTTATATTTTCTATTTGGAGTCGTAGTTAAGTTATTTACATGTGTTAGAATTAATTTAGCTCTAAACAAACTCAACTTATCTTTTCCTACTGGTAAATCGGGGACAGAGTTTTAGTACTATTGCTCCGCGCGCGTCCATGGATCGATATCTGGTTCTTATCTGTACGTTACTACATATATGACAGGGTACACTTGCCTTATTGTGTGTGTTTTAATATTAAGGTCTAAACCATTTTTATAAATATTAAAGCAAAACGTGTGTTATTTCATTGTAAAATTATGTGTATATTGCACACGTCAAGTTTTTGGCGCCGTTGCCGGGGACGCGACGAGCTTTAGGAACGAACCGAGTCAACTTTTTACCAGTGTACATGCTTGTGAATACTTGTGTATACTTCTTTGATTCGTTATTTCATTCATTTATTTGCATATATGATTATTTGAAATTTTATTAAATTCATCTGTCTATAGATAATTTGGATTAATTTTAGATTGGTTTATAGGTTGCATATAGATTCGTTCATTTATCTGTTTATAGGATTGTTTGATTTGATTTTTCGTTCATTAGGATGTTGATAGATTTTATTTTTTGAATTTTGGATTAATTGGTTTGTCTATGAATTTGATTTGTTCGTTATTTGATTAATTAGATTTATTTGTTCGTATTCGGACTAATTATTAATTTCATTCTTTGTATAGTTTTAGGCTTAGTCTGCTTATTTCTGTTCATTTTATTGATTCTATTAGTTTATATTTGATTTTCTTGAATATATTTGCTTTCCGTTATTTTTCGCATGAATTTATTGATTCTTTATTTCATTTATTTATTTTTCTGTCTTTTATCGCCTTTTTGGGTTTGTCATATATTCGCCTGTTGCAACTGTATCATTCTTACATGCAGGTTGATGTCCACGAACCCTGGGTCTTCTGGTGATCTTTCCGACGAGGAGCGAAGGCGCCTGAGGAGAAGCGAGAGGATTAGACTTCATAAGTTGCATCTTGTTTCTGATATTCTAATTGCTGCTCCTATAGTTGAGGTCCCAATTGACGAGGCGAGGCACGATCTGGCTGACGACGAGGGTCGGAAGCCCACAGTGACATTATCATGGCAGACGACGACATTCCGCTGAATGATAGTGGTCGTCCAGGAGGAGATGGACTCGCACCGAGTATTGTCCGGCCGGCTATTTTGGCTGACCATTTCGAGATCAAATCAAGTATCGTGAACATGATACAAAACTCGGTGCAATTCGGTGGACTGAGCACGAGGATCCAGGCCGACATATTGCTGCATTCTTAGAGGTTTTAGCCACCTTTAAGATGACGGGCATCTCCGATGATGCTATCCGTCTCAGACTCTTCCCATTCTCACTGCGGGACAAAGCCCGGACTTGGCTTCTATCACAACCCGCAGGGTCGATCATGACCTGGGCAGAGCTATCCCAACAATTCATGCAGCAATATTTTCCTCCTGAAAAGACACAAAATTGAGGAATCGCATCATGACGTTTTGTCAAGATGACGAGGAATCATTACACACCGCGTGGGAGAGATTTAAAGACCTACTCTTGAGCGTCCCGCACCATGATATCTCAAAAAGACATCTGGTGCAAATGTTCTATCAGGGACTCGAGTTTGACTCACAGGAACGCCTAGATGTATATGCTGGCGGGGACATCGGAACAAAGTCCCCCAATAAAGCATGGGCAATTATCGAAAAGGCGTCCCAAAAGTCAAAATCTCGAAAGAGTGACCGATCAAGGTCTTCTTCTGCCCGATCGGGTGTACATGCCATGGATAACTACACGGCCATTTCTGCACAGATAGAGGCGTTGGGCACGAGATTTGACAGATCTCAACAAAGTGTAGCCCAGGCCCAAAGTCTGTGTGATCAGTGCGGGGTGTCTCACGAGCCTGGCTCGTGTGCTCAGGGGGTTATGTATACTGGCCACGAGGATGTGGCTTACATGGGGAATCAGTCGAGACCCCAAAATAACCCCTACAGTAACACTTACAATCCGGGATGGAGGAACCACCCAAACTTCGGGTGGAAATCTGGTACTTCGAACCAGAACCCTCTCGGATTTCAGCACAGAGCATCCGCACCACACCAATCTCGCCAATCCCAGCAGTCCCAACAACAACAGCCTTACCAATCTCATGGCCAATCCTACCAACCCAGACTGAACCAGTACCAGAATCAGGGCGCCGGGGGCAGTTCCCAGCAGCACGCCCAGGGCGGTACGTCTAGGTTGGAGGAGATGATGTCTCAACTCCTCACCAACACAACTAATTCCAATCAAATTGCTGAGCAGCGCTACCAGCAACACGAGGAGCGTTTCTCCAATTATGAGGGAGAGATGAGGGGACAAAAGGCGTCCATGCAGGCCATAGAAAACCAGGTAGGCCAGATGGCGAAGATGATGTCCGAGAGACAGCAGGGCAATCTCCCGGGCAACACTGAGCCTAATCCAAGGGGGCATGTAAATGCCATTATGACGAGGAGTGGTAAAACCACACGACCTGACACATCGGGTTCACCACCGATCACTGAGACGGTCCAGACTGAGTCTTCGGACGAGGTGCACGCTAGGCGAGTCCCAGCAAGTACAGTACAGTTGCTGAAGCCAGTCACTGACTACACTCCTCCTATTCCATACCCTGGCAGACTTAGGAAACAGAAAGATGAGGCGCAATATGGGAAATTTCTCGAGCTGTTCAAACAGCTACATATAAACATCCCGTTTGTGGAGGTCTTGGCACAGATGCCTAAGTATGCCAAATTCCTGAAGGACATCCTCACAAATAAGCAAAAACTTGAGGACCTGTCCTGTGTACTCCTGAACGAGAACTGCTCTGCAATCCTGCATAATAGACTGCCCATGAAGATAGGAGATCCAGGTAGTTTCACCATCCCTTGTCTGATAGGGAAACATGTCTGTCAGTAATGCATTGGCAGACTTGGGTGCGTGCATTAACCTTATGCCTTATAAGGTTTTTGAGAAGCTGGATCTGGGTGAGCCTTCACCCACCAGGATGAGTATTCGTCTTGCTGATCGTTCGATCAAATATCCTCGGGGATTTGTTGAGAATATGCTTGTCAAAATTGACAAATTTGTATTCCCGGTGGATTTTGTCATCCTTGATATGGATGAGGACTCTAAAGTGCCTCTGATCCTCGGACGTCCTTTCCTTAACACGGCTAGGACGATTGTTGACGTGGCTGCGGGCCAAATCACACTCCGGGTGAATGATGAGCATGTGACTTTTGATGTTCAGAGGTCGATGCGTCATCCCGAGAGTCAGGACGACACACTATACTATCTTGATATAGTAGACCAGTGTGTCAGTTCTCACTTTCGAGGCACGATAGAGGGGAATGTTTCGGGCACACATCTGTTGTGTGGGGACTTAGATGGCATTATGAAGGAGGGCCATAGAGATGAGCAGCCGGTCTATCAGATCGGTGATGATAGTTCCCAGAGCCCGGAGCGTTTCGTGGAGATTGAGCGAGAGGACAACGATAAGTCGAAGCCGTCTGTTGAAGATCCACCGTCGTTAGAGCTGAAGGAGCTTCCACCGCATCTGGAGTATGCATTCCTTGACGAGGAGGGTCGTCTGCCTGTTATCATTTCATCTTCTCTATCTGCAGTTGAAAGGAGCGAGTTGCTTCGTGTGCTTAAACTTCATAAGAAGGCAATCGCCTGGAAGATCATGGACATCAAGGGGATTAATCCCTCATTCTGTACTCATAAAATCTTGATGGAAGATGTCTATAAGCCTTGTGCGCAGCACCAGAGGCGCCTGAACCCGAACATGCAAGAAGTGGTTAAGTCCGAGGTCATTAAGTTGCTTGATGCTGGATTGATATATCCGATCTCGGATTCTGTTTGGGTTAGTCCTGTGCACGTCGTGCCCAAGAAGGGTGGCATGACGGTTTTCACGAATGATAGGAATGAGTTGATTCCTACGAGGACCGTCACGGGGTGGAGAGTTTGCATTGATTATCGCAAGCTCAATGACACCACCCGCAAGGATCACTTCCCGCTTCCATTCATCGATCAGATGTTGGAACGACTGTCGGGGAAGTTGTACTACTGTTTCCTTGATGGTTTCTCTGGATACTTTCAAATCCCTATCGATCCTGTGGACCAGGATAAGACGACTTTCACATGCCCTTTTGGCACATTCGCCTACAGGCGTATGCCATTCGGGCTGTGCAATGCGCCGGCGACCTTCCAGTGTTGCATGGTTGCCATTTTTCACGACATGATCGAGGACCCCATGGAGGTATTCATGGATGATTTTTCAGTCTTCGGGAGCTCATTCGATCAATGTCTAGGGAATCTGGAGTGGATGCTTCAGAGGTGTGGGGAGACCAGTCTTGTGCTAAACTGGGAAAAATGCCACTTCATGGTGAAGGAAGGAATAGTCTTGGGGCATAAGGTCTCCCAAAGTGAGTTGGAGGTTGACCCGGCCAAAGTAAATATCATTTCAGTCGAAGACCACTGTCTATATGGACCATGCAGCGATCCGATACCTTTCTAGCAAACAGGACGCGAAACCGCGCCTGATTAGGTGGATCCTGTTGCTGCAGGAGTTCGATATAGAGATTCAGGACAAGAAGGGTGCCCTGAATGTTGCTGCTGACCATCTGTCTAGACTCGAGCATGAAGATGCCGAGAACTACGTGTGGGATACCATTAATGACAATTTTCCCCCGAGTTCTTGATGAGTGTCGAGTCGGTGGAAGATGTATCGCCATGGTTTGCGGATTTTGCGAACTACCTCGCGTGCGGGATCCTTATCAAAGGATTGTCGCACCAGCAAAAGAGGAAGTTCTTCGCGGACCTTAAGCATTACTTCTGGGACGACCCATTTTTGTTCCGGGTCGGGGCGGATCAGCTGATTCGCCGTTGCGTGTTCGGGGTAGAGGCGGCGCAGATCTTGCGCGATTGTCACAAGGGGCCTACCGGAGGTCACCATGGAGCGAATTACACTGCTAAGAAAGTGTTAGACTCCGGGTTTTACTGGCCCACACTCTTTTGTGACTCTCAGATATTGGTCGGTGCATGTGATTCGTGCCAGAGGGCGACGAACATATCGGCACGCGACCAAATGCCGCAGAACCCCATCCAAGTCTGTGAAGTCTTTGACATTTGGGGCATTGACTTCATGGGACCATTCCCCTCCTCACGGGGCAATCGATATATACTCGTGGCAGTTGATTACGTATCAAAGTGGGCCGAGGCGCAAGCCTTGCCCACAAATGATGCCCGAGTTGTAGTGAGGTTTGTTAGGAGCTTGTTCTCGCGGTTTGGTGCCCCAAAGGCACTGATTAGTGATCGTGGTACACATTTCTGCAAGGCGCAGCTTGATCGCGCGTTAGCACGTTATGGCGTCCACCACAGGTTATCCACCCCGTATCATCCACAGACAAGTGGACAGGTGGAGGTCACTAACTGTGGATTGAAGCGAATCCTTGAGCGGTCAGTTAATCAAAACCGCAAGGATTGGGCGGACAAGCTGGATGATGCGTTGTGGGCCTTCAGGACTGCCTACAAAACGCCTATTGGGACGACTCCCTTTAGGCTTGTTTATGGCAAAGCATGTCATCTCCCAGTCGAGTTAGAGCATAGGGCATTCTGGGCTCTTAAAACAGCGAATTTGGATCTTAAGACCGGCGGTGAGACCCGTTTCTTGCAAATCCATGAGCTAGAAGAGCTTAGGAAACAGGCCTATGAAAGCTCGATATTGTACAAAGAGCGCACGAAGAGACTGCACGACAGTCGCCTGAAAGCCCAGAAAGATTTTCAGGTAGGCGATTTGGTCCTGCTCTACAACTCGCGTCTGCGTCTCTTTCCAGGAAAGTTGAAATCCCGTTGGAGAGGACCGTACACCGTTAAGGAAGTATATCCTTACGGAACTGTCATGATTGCAAATTCAGAGGGTTTGACTTTCAAAGTCAACGGTCATCGCCTTAAAGTCTATATCGACGGACCGGTTGACCAATCCGTGGAGGAAATCGACCTCTACACCCCACACACTTAATAAGTGTGGGAAGTGAGTCTAGCTAGCGACTCGTGAATAAATATAGCACGGCGTGTATGGGCGCGCCAAATTGTATATAGGTTCATAGCTTAGAATAGTTTTGTAGTTAACTTGTTTTAATTTTAACTTGTTCTTGGTAATTTGTTTTTAGTCTTTGCAGGTTCGATTCACGCCTTATGAAGATGTGGAAAGTCGCTTCACAATAGAGGTAGTTTACTAAGAAGCGTCTTAAAATAGGTATGTTGGTTGTTTGGGTAAAAACGGACGAGTGCAGCGCTTTTTAGTGAAAAACTGCAAACAAAAATGCACTCGCAGACACAGTGAGCGGCCGCTCGGAGCCTCCGAGCGGCCCGCTCAAAACGCCCAGATCAGTTAAAAAAAAAATTGGGCGAGTGGCCGCTCAAAGGGAGCGAGCGACCGCTCGGAGCTGTCTGCAGATGTATTTTCAAGGGTAAATTTGGTATTTCACAATTAAAACTCAAAAAAACCAACCCTAAATACCACCACGCGGCCGCTCAGTCTTATTTTGACCCAATCTTTCAATTGTTTGGCTCTCAAGAACAAACACATACAATACCTTTCAATTCCACCTTCCAATCTTCAAGAACAAGGTATGAATCTTTAGTTTTCTTGCAATTTTCCTTGTTATAAGTGTAGATTAGTTTAAATTTTTGCAATCTTTTCATGATTTTAGGGTCCTTTCATAATGTTTAATAAACCCTAAATGTGCATTGATGGATTGTATGCTTGGTTAGTATAGCTTAGAGTATAGTGTTGTCCAAATCTTAGAGTTTTTGAGGTTTTCTTCATAATGTTTAAATAAAATCCGAAAATTTTTAAAGATTTGTATCATTGTGTAGTCATTTGTTTAGTGTAATTTAGTGTTCATATAGATTAATTTCATAATAGGGTTGTATGCTTGTGGTAATGTTAGTGTAATTTAGGTTTGTTCTTGGAATTTTGGGGATTCTTCATAAATGTTTAAACATCCCCAAATTCCTCTTGTTGTAGGTTATATTTTGTTGTTAATGATCTTGATTTGTTGGGATTTCCTTCATAAACGTTTAACAAAACCCCAAAACTTTAAGATTGTTAATGTTTTGATTGTAGTTAGATGGTTTTCTTCATAAAACTTTGGGGCGTTCTTCATAACTAAACAAACGCGCCCCAGGTTCAAAGACCACTTCATAAATGTTTGGTTTCTAAACACCTTGGGTTAAATGAGTTGAATTTAAGATGGTTTTGCAAACATAGCGTGTAGGTGTTAAAAATTCCAAACTTGTTTGAAAACTTCATACGTATGAGATCTCGGCCATTCAATCGCCTAAGTACAAATTTTTTAAAAACCGAGTGCTTGAATGGCCGCTTTTAGAGTGCATTTGGCTAAAACACTGAAAATCGGACAAAAGCCAGTGCACAGGACCAAAAAACAGTGCTGCGAAACGAAAAAAGGCGCGCAGGCCCCTGTGAGCGGCCGCTCCATGGCTGTGAGCGGCCGCTCGATGGTTCTGAGATGAATTTGTGATTTTTCGTTTGACGTCTTTTGGGTCCGGGTCCTATTCCTTTGATTAAAATTGACATATTTAACCATTTTGATGCAGATGGTGCACCGCTTTTTGAGATTTGACCCGACAAACCAGCGAGAACGCGGGTGTCTAGAGAAGTATGACGAGCTATATGCGCGAAGGGAAATGATTGCCACTCCGCGTAGGCTTTGTTGGGATACTCTAGCAGAGGTAAATCAAGAGGAGAGGCTGCGGGAATGGATGAACCAACCAATGGAGAACCTGCTTTCAATAAACGAACCGGTCTTTATGGAGATAACCATTGAATTCTTCTCCACCTTGACCTATAGAAGACCAAGAAAGCATCTAGAATCGAATTTTCAAGCAAACGGGATACATGGGTTGCAGTTTCGCCTAGGTGGAATCTGGCGCGACATCTCAGTCGTAGAGCTGGGTCACCACCTGGGAATATATACCGAGGAAGAGATCTATGATGATAGCTTCAATGAAGCTATGTATAACTTCCCCGACGACAACCAATTGCGAAACGCTTTTTGGGCTCAACTGACGGGGCTTCCACAATACAACCCCCAAGGCTCAAAAGCGAGCAAAATTATTGACCCATTGCTCCGGGTATTTCAAAAGGTTCTCTGTGGCACGGTGGCTGCAAAGAAAGAAAGTTCCACCAACTGCCCCACTCCAGATTTATTATTCTTATACGCCCTGGTAAGTGACCAACGGGTTAACTTAGCTGCATTAATAGCTTCTTTTCTTACCACAACAACAGGGGGAAAACCAGGCAGTATGATTTATGGTGGAGAATATGTGACTGCTCTTGCTAGATCAATGGGTGTCCTCAAGGCAGCAAGGAACACCCTTACTCGGGTTCCAGGAGGATCTTATGTCGACCTGGATACACTCAGACACATGGGGATCTTACATGAGTATGACGATGGGACGTGCCGGTTAAAAGGGCACCATAATGTGATCTGGAACCCACTTCCACCACCACAGCAGCAGCAGTCACCACAGCAGCAGTCACCAGTACAGATGCCACATGAGCAGCAGCCACATGAGCAGCAGCCACACCAGCAGGATCCTCTACTGCCTCACCAGCAACAGTATTACTACCAGCACCCTCAAGACTTCTATGATGACTTTGGCGCGTTCAGAACAGAAACGCGCGACACCTTATACCAGCATGGCGAGTCCCTACAGCATCAGGGCGCGACCCTCGACTACCTCGTCTCTGAATTTCACGCTTGTTTCCCAAACCATTTTGGGAATCCCCCACAAAGGGGACATCCGGGGGACAAGCGAAGACGAGGTGGTGATGCAACGGGATCATTAGGGACTCACCATGATGATGAGGATTGAGGAGTAGCTGGTAAGTTGGTACTATTTTGTTTATCTTATTCCTGTTGGTATTGTATTCGGGTGCGAGCACCCATGACATTTGTTTTATTTCTTTCTGTACCCGTACTATTTACTTTTTAGTAGTTTCCATTTCAGTATTATTTGTGTGGTTTGAATAAGTGTGATGATGAATGGATGTATTTGATGTATTTTTGCTTTTGTCAAGAATGTTGATAGTACAGGAACAGGCGAGCACCGATATGGATGCTCCAGGCTATCAACATGCTTTTCGGGTTATCAACAACAGGGGAGTTTTATTCTCCTTTTTCACACAAATAGTTAGCTATTTCATAAACGCTTTCTATTGTCACATTGGGGACAATGTGAGTTTCAAGTGTGGGGAGGGGATTAGGTCTTGTTTGTATATATAAATATATGTATATATTTACTCTAAAAAAAACCTTTAAAAGTACATATATGTATATATTTACTTATAAACATCAAGCCTAACTAATTTTTGATAAAGATAACTTGAGGCGCGACAAACAGATGAGATGCGAGCGTGTTAGATTCGTACACTTGCAACCATTTCCTTCCGGTTACGTGAGCATTTGAGCCTTAGAATAGATTTTCATTTCTTTGACATGGGTTGCAGTTTCGCCTAGGTGGAATCTGGCGCGACATCTCAGTCGTAGAGCTGGGTCACCACCTGGGAATATATACCGAGGAAGAGATCTATGATGATAGCTTCAATGAAGCTATGTATAACTTCCCCGACGACAACCAATTGCGAAACGCTTTTTGGGCTCAACTGACGGGGCTTCCACAATACAACCCCCAAGGCTCAAAAGCGAGCAAAATTATTGACCCATTGCTCCGGGTATTTCAAAAGGTTCTCTGTGGCACGGTGGCTGCAAAGAAAGAAAGTTCCACCAACTGCCCCACTCCAGATTTATTATTCTTATACGCCCTGGTAAGTGACCAACGGGTTAACTTAGCTGCATTAATAGCTTCTTTTCTTACCACAACAACAGGGGGAAAACCAGGCAGTATGATTTATGGTGGAGAATATGTGACTGCTCTTGCTAGATCAATGGGTGTCCTCAAGGCAGCAAGGAACACCCTTACTCGGGTTCCAGGAGGATCTTATGTCGACCTGGATACACTCAGACACATGGGGATCTTACATGAGTATGACGATGGGACGTGCCGGTTAAAAGGGCACCATAATGTGATCTGGAACCCACTTCCACCACCACAGCAGCAGCAGTCACCACAGCAGCAGTCACCAGTACAGATGCCACATGAGCAGCAGCCACATGAGCAGCAGCCACACCAGCAGGATCCTCTACTGCCTCACCAGCAACAGTATTACTACCAGCACCCTCAAGACTTCTATGATGAGTTTGGCGCGTTCAGAACAGAAACGCGCGACACCTTATACCAGCATGGCGAGTCCCTACAGCATCAGGGCGCGACCCTCGACTACCTCATCTCTGAATTTCACGCTTGTTTCCCAAACCATTTTGGGAATCCCCCACAAAGGGGACATCCGGGGGACAAGCGAAGACGAGGTGGTGATGCAACGGGATCATTAGGGACTCACCATGATGATGAGGATTGAGGAGTAGCTGGTAAGTTGGTACTATTTTGTTTATCTTATTCCTGTTGGTATTGTATTCGGGTGCGAGCACCCATGACATTTGTTTTATTTCTTTCTGTACCCGTACTATTTACTTTTTAGTAGTTTCCATTTCAGTATTATTTGTGTGGTTTGAATAAGTGTGATGATGAATGGATGTATTTGATGTATTTTTGCTTTTGTCAAGAATGTTGATAGTACAGGAACAGGCGAGCACCGATATGGATGCTCCAGGCTATCAACATGCTTTTCGGGTTATCAACAACAGGGGAGTTTTATTCTCCTTTTTCACACAAATAGTTAGCTATTTCATAAACGCTTTCTATTGTCACATTGGGGACAATGTGAGTTTCAAGTGTGGGGAGGGGATTAGGTCTTGTTTGTATATATAAATATATGTATATATTTACTCTAAAAAAAACCTTTAAAAGTACATATATGTATATATTTACTTATAAACATCAAGCCTAACTAATTTTTGATAAAGATAACTTGAGGCGCGACAAACAGATGAGATGCGAGCGTGTTAGATTCGTACACTTGCAACCATTTCCTTCCGGTTACGTGAGCATTTGAGCCTTAGAATAGATTTTCATTTCTTTGACATGCTTTCGAGTGAGCTGGATGTTTTGTGTAATTTAGAACTTGTCATTAGCATACTTATTTAGATCAGATACGTCTGAGATTGTACGAACATGATTGAGGCATTTAGGATACCTTTTTGATTTAGCCTTTTCTTTTCGTTCTATCCGTTTCCCATCACCCAAATGTTATCCACTAGTTAACCATGTTGAACCTAATCCCGTGTTTTTTCTTATTTACCACACCATTTCACCACTAAACCAAATAACCTTTTTCTTTTAAACCTTTTGTGTTAAAACTCGGTTTAGGTTATTGTTCTACTAGTTTATGTGTTGTAAATAGTTCGTTTTCGGGTTTATATATTTAGAACCCGTTTGTTGATTATATAATCAGTTTCAGTCTTGTATATATATCATAGATATATATGTAAAAAAAATCCAGAAAAATAGAACACCGTAAAATAGGGTGAATTAGCAGTATTCGAGCAGTTTTTAGAACTTTAAAGTTAGAAATTATAAGTTAGCTCGTTTCTAAAGAAAAATCGCCTATATTAGCCTTTGTGTTGTACAGTTGTAGTAGTTACTATTAGTTAGACATAACCGCCGGGTTTTAGCCAATTTGTCACTTTAAATATCCATTCCGCACCCTTACCTTTGCCTAACATTACAACCCGTAAAAGACCTCTTGATTTGTGCTTTTTCACACGTTAGTTGGTGAAGACTAGATCTTTTGACAAGCTTATGATATTGCACGATTCATTGTCTTGGCAATGGAGCGATTTACACATACACATTACACGTATGGATCATAAATAAAACCGAGTGTGTGTGAACATTGTGAGTCGTGTACGGGTTTGCATGCTTGTAGATCGGAAGTGAGTCGTTGCCTTTTAGTTGTCTTATCACCTGTTTATATATCTTTGTCGGCTTGTCTATTATCATCTGTACAGGCTATATTTTGCCTTTGTTGCCACTTGGCGAGTATTTTGTTTATTTTCAGTTTAAGTGTTTGCTTGAGGACAAGCAAAGTTCAAGTGTGGGGAGGTTTGATATACGTTAATTTACACATATAAAAGTCCCCGTTTAACTCCCATTTTCAGACGTTTTTGACCTGATACACAGGAATTGGTGCTTATTTTGGTATCTTTGCAGTTTCAGGTCTTAAACGATGTCCCGGAAGCATAACTGAAGGAAAAACGCAGTTTTCGGCGCGCAAACAGGACCTCAGGTCCTGTGAGCGGCCGCTCGGAGGCTTCGAGCGACCGCTCGCTCCCCCAGATATTTCCAGAAACATTCTAGAAGGCCTACGTCAGCTAACAAGCAATTGGGCCACTTGTCTGAAAAGTGAGCGGCCGCTCACAGGCTTCGAGCGGCCGCTCACATGCTCTGTTCTTCTATAAATCTCCCATTCAGCCCACTGATCGTGCATTGGGTTTTGGGGAGGCGATTTTAGGCGATTTCTGGACCAAAGGAGCTGCTGGAAGGCCGTTTAACAAGCTCGGGAATCCATCAGATCCATCTTTCATCATCCAATCCATCTCTTTAGCAATCTTATGGTTTGATCCTTTGAGCTTTCTTAAATCCAAATCTGATTTTGTTTGCTATATTGATGTTATTTTAGTTAATCGTACGCCTACGGGCAAGAACATTAGTATTAGTTAGTAGTTAAAACAATCGTTTGTGTGAAATCAAGTTTTGTATAAATTTGGCGTTTTTCATGTTTGAATCTTGATGATCATAGCGCAACCTTGTTTCATTGTTGATAGATTTGTAGTTGTGTTCGGATGACTTTGATGATTATCGAATGTGTTAGGCGGATTACTTGTTGAAGAAACCGTCCGTTTAATCGTCCGGTAGTAAACTAGTTAACTTGTTAATAAAGTTTACACCATGAAACTGTAATCGGGTATTGGTTTGGTTAAAATCATTCGGATAATGATTATAAATGTTTACCGGCACGTAAAAGAGTTTAAAAAGCTTAATGGTGTTGCTACTAATCTTTGACACGGTTAATGATCTTTGTTAGTTATTTTAGTGAAAATAGCGATCTTAGTAGATTTGTGTTCAAAGTTAGTAAAATGGAATAGGTTGTGAAATTCTCTACTTTATGCTAGTTTCGGTGGTCGTATTGTGTAATTCGATATTGCTTTCCTTAACTAGTGCGGTTGAGGACTCCCGAAAGGTGATACTAACCTATCTTTAAAGATTCTCATGAGATCATATCAGCTGCGCGCTAATAAACGACTTGAGGTGGTTAACGTGTGTATTCGTGTTAGCTTTCCGTATAGTTGTCATGTTAGGATGCCCGAAAGGGAAACTAACTGTCGGAAAATGGGAATGTTGATCACGCCTTTATTCCTTATATAGATGACATGCTAGGATTGGCGTATTATAGTTTATATAGTTATATTTTCTATTTGGAGTCGTAGTTAAGTTATTTACATGTGTTAGAATTAATTTAGCTATAAACAAACTCAACTTATCTTTTCCTACTGGTAAATCGGGGACAGAGTTTTAGTACTATTGCTCCGCGCGCGTCCATGGATCGATATCTGGTTCTTATCTGTACGTTACTACATATATGACAGGGTACACTTGCCTTATTGTGTGTGTTTTAATATTAAGGTCTAAACCATTTTTATAAATATTAAAGCAAAACGTGTGTTATTTCATTGTAAAATTATGTGTATATTCGCACACGTCAGTACCAAAGTGGAACCTACACTATTCCACCCAAATCCGAGTAATTCACAAGAGGACTTGTGAAAATAACACAAGTTTAACCTCAATTAACATATGTGATTGTTCATGATCAATGTTACTACCAATGCACATGTTATCAACACCCTACATCATACACACATATGTGTTAATCCATTCCTATGGGTAACTAATGGACGACAAAACACTCTATGTAATTCCACATTCAATTTTATAAATAAATGCATACACATGTGGAATTAAAGACAAACTTTAGATAGATACATACATATACACGATTACATACATCAAGAAACAACAAGTTAGAATGTCCATGCACAAGTCCTTTTCATGAGCTTCACCAAAATAGAAACAATCAACCACAACATCATGAGATGGTGAACTCCCTTTCCTTTTCTCTTCTTCCCCTTTTCTCGACCGAAACACACATCCCCACCACCACACTTGCACTTATTTCATTGGTGACAATATAAGACAAATTGGAACCTTCCAATGCAAGACAAACTCACAACTCATACTATATTACAGCTATCTAGGCCTTACTACCCACTAAACCCCTTCCCATGTATGATCATTTACCTAAATTAACTAATGATCATGTGCCAAATCCAACTCATGCATTCATGCATACAATCGACCATCAACATCAAGGAAATGAGACAAACTGTGGTGCATGCATGCCATTAGAGTCCAGATAACACCATCATCCATAATTATACCAAACTAGGCCTTATTCTTATGATCACATCATCCATGTGCATGATCCTTACCCAAAACATATTTCTTCCTTTCCTTTTCGGTCGAACCACACACGACACAAGCAAACAAACAAACCTTCAAGCCAAAAGCGACATGACAACTATGATATCATATGGTAGGATCTTGTACTTACTCAACATAAAATCTTTCCCTTTCCTTGACACCCCATGACCGCAATCATGAACAAACAAAATGTCCCGATCAATCTCTTACACCAAATAATCTATGACAACTATGGAAACCCCCCTCCCATAAGACTAGGACATCCATTTATAGCCACATACAAACATTCTCCTTCCTTTCCTTTTCGTGGTAGCCAAGAGGTACAAAACCACACCACACATTGATGATCATTGATTAATCTTGTCCTTAATACACATGCATGACACTAAGGGACAATGGTAACATCCCTTACACCCAATTAGGCCTTATTTAGGCAAGTCCTCACATCCCTAGACTTGATCCATTCCAAAACAAGAGGATCCCTTTGTTTATATCATTCGACCGACTCCCAAGATGCACCACAATCATCCATCGCAATCACCCAATGTCAAAGACTTACAACAAGGTAGATTGTACTATCAAAACCTCAAAGACCAATGTGGGGGACTTACCAATCGTTGGAGTATATAAAGAGGTTTCTAGTTGGTGTTAGGACTCACACCTTCCACACATCAAACAAACTCACTTGTTTCCTTTCCCATTTCTTTCGGCCGAGTACCCCAAGCCACAACCCAACTCTACTTCAAGCTATAACCATCCATCAACAGGTTTCTTTGGAGGAGACAAGTCGTGGGAAAGATCACAAGGCCACTCAAATCCGGTTCATCACCATTCCATTATAGGTGAGTCGACTAACACTTCATTCCTTATAAGATTATTATTATTCGGCCTTTACCATCTTTCACCCGAACACCACCACTTTCTTACTTTGTAATCGGCCTAAAAGATAACACATACACATGTTGGTTTTGATTAATGAGTCATGCGCGCAATTAAATCATACACTAGCCTCATACGCATATATATACACACACACACATTGCACATACCCACGGGTTACAAGGAAACATGTATACACTCGACACACACACCTACGGATGCATAAACATGTATATAAACTCGGATACCTAACTTTGGAAACAATTTTTTAACCAAAACATGTATATATATAAACCCGAAGCCATTCTACATTGTGTACATACAATTTCATGTATATACACTCACACACACTTCTGGTTATTTGATTGTACGTTGATCGAAACAAATGAGTCATTTTGGATGTGTTAAACCATCGGATTTTAGCCACTTATTCACATAAGAATTTCGGCTAATAAGATAAACATACGTTAAAAGGTATTAAACATGTGTTAATACTAGTATAACACCATAACACAACATAACGTATTTTAAATCTTTACATTTTCCATAAATACACCACACACCTTAGAATGGGGAATATTATGTTACATATGATAACGTGTGGGCCCATTTTGTTATCAGTAGATACGCTTTTACAATAAAATGCCCTGGATTCCCGAAACCGTACATTTTATAAGGTATACATGAAACGGTAACAATGGTCACGTGCACTAACTATGGCCCACATACACTAATACTAGGGTCCACAATGTTGGGTGAAAAACTTGTATGATAAACGACAAGGACGTACGACTTACTATATTCTTGACAAACATTGGGTACCGATTGTCGGGATAGTAGCCATTCTACCTTTCAACTTTACCAGGCCACTTCTACAGTCATGAGGTGAGTTACACGGCCCCGCTTTACTATTTTTCCATTTTGGGGGATAAATATGCTACATTTCTAGTACAATTTGTTTTGTGTTTTATTCTATCGTGACTACCATATGGAACATGAGACATTTGGTTCTTGAGATCATCAGTCCTCGTACATACATTTACACTATAACCATTAGCTATCAAAAGCCATGAAACACTTTAATAGATCTATTGGGTTGACACCCACACTCTTGGTTAGTCGCTCTAACCGGTTACATACAAAAGAGTGTTAGTATTCTACTATACATACGTTGTCTTTATTGTATAATACGCGAGGCACAACAGTCAAGAGGTTTGGTTATGGGTAGGGGTGCAAACGAGCCGAGCGGCTCGCGAGCTACTCGAGATCGGCTTGGTAAAAAGCTCGAACGAACCGAGTCTTATCGAGCTCGAGCCTGAAATAAAGCTCATTTAGTTATCAAGCTCGAGCTCGAGCCTCGAATGTAAAGCTCGGTTGGGCTCGTCGAGCCTTATCGAGCTTTGCTTATTTATGTCAATTAATACTATATAGCCCAATTTTATTGAAACCCATGAATTAACTAAACTACTTTGGGCCTTGGGCTTTTTAATTGTCCAAAACGAGCTCATTAATGGTCCAAGACGAGTCCTTAATAGTCCAAAACGAGCTCCTTAATGGTCCAAAACGAGCTCGAGCCGAGCTTGGGCTCGTTTAAACTCTTGCCACATACACTTTGATCGAGCTTTTGAGCCGAGCTCGAGTTCTTAAATATACTATCGAGCCGAGCTCGAGCCCAAAATACAAGGCTTGAATCGAGCTCGAGCTCGAGCTTCTGAAAATTGTAACGAGCCTAGCTCGATAATGCAAGGCTCGAGCTCGGCTCGGCTCGTTTGCACCCTAGTTATGGGACTCATGGTTTGCACACTAATCATTCGCTTAGCTAGCCTATGATTGGTCATACACGAATTTCACGAGCACTTTACATAGTACATTAAAACATGTGAACTCCCCAACATTATGTTGACAAATCTTTTATGCATGTTTTTCAGGTAACTAAACATGCGGAGTGGAGACTTGAGGGTTAGTTTTGAGCTTGCACTGGGTGGCACTGTCTTGGATTTGGTTGTGTCAGTCATACGTTATTATGGTGTTTGAAGTCATGTGTTTTCAGACAATTTCTTAATTCCATACAATGTTATGTTATTTTAATAATTTATGACATCATCCATCCTTCGATGGTATCTATTTAAATTAAATCTTGTGTGTTGCTCGAACCTTGTGCTAGAAAACCTTTCGAATCACATCCCGTGTTTCCGCCTTAGCGGGGTGTGACAGTTGTGGTTTTAGGTGGTGGGGTTGTAGAGCTCCGATCAGAGGCAGAAAGGGCCAAGAATTGATTATTATGAGATTTGATGGAGATCTCGATGCCATGAATGGCTGGCCGAACGGTTGCTGAGAAGAGGGGAGGGCCGTCTGCAAGCAACTTAAAGTTTTAAAACATAACAGATAAAGTATGCAAATGATTTAATAAACACGTATTGTGACAAAAATTTATTGCCTAAACGTGAGACGATGGTGTAAGGAACTAGTGGCGTTCTTAGAGAGTGGAGAAATAGAGATGTGTGAGTAGGGAAGCAAAATATGCATCTATTATTTTTTCAGAAAATTAAACATCACGATACCAATTACCAACTTTTATGTGACTACAATTTGCCTAATCTAACAAAAACCACGCCTAATTTTATACAACCACCAATAATAAAATGTGTAAACGACACACGATAAAACAATCGACCAACACAATGAGTCTGCCGCATCGTGCGGGATAGTATTCTAGTTGTTATTCTTATTATACATGCATACACAAATACACTTTTTTTTATCTACATATATCACACGTCAAAATGACTTCATACAATAAACCTCACTCTCTCTCATTGCACATGTGTATATGCATGGAAGAGGGACGAGTTTGTAAAATCATAAAAAAAAAAAAAAATAAGTAGGGGTGCAAACGAGCCGAGTAGCTCGCGAGCTACTCGAGCTCGGCTCGGCAAAAAGCTCGAAACGATCTGAGCTTTATCGAGCTTGAGCCAAGCTTGAGCCTAAAACAAAGCTCGTTTATTTATCGAGCTCGAGCTCGAGCCTGGCATGTGAAGCTCGTTAGGCTCGTCGAGCTTTATCGAGCCTAGTATAATATTAGTTTTTTTAATATTTAATAATATTTATCAGTCATTTAAAGATGTTTAGTAAACGAGCCCCGAGCCCGAGCTTCACTTATCGAGCTCACGAGCTTAAATGAACAATTATTTATATTATTTTTATCTAATATATTAACTAATAAATACTAAACGAGCCGAGCCCGAGCCGAGCTCGAGCTTGAGAAATTATAAACGAGCCGAGCTTGAGCTTTGAAAACAAAGCTCAAATCGAGCCGAGCTCGAGCTCTTATAGCCTAATCGAGCTCGAGTTCGAGCCTGGTCGAGCTCGGGCTCGGCTCGGCTCGTTTGCACCCCTAAAAATAAGTAAATGCATTAACATTTTAATTTAATAACCCTAACTAAACTTTTTTTTAATAAACATTAGAACGTTTTTCCTAATGCAATTTCAATTTATAAAATTTTCCAAAAACCTGTCCCAAAATGATATTGAAATAGTTGTTGAAAACATCTCTCAGTATTGACAAAATATATAAAATTGAAAAATTATGAATCCCTTCTCCATTTTGCACCAGAATTCACAAGTTTGATATAAGCATTCTTGAAATCTTCAAAGAACAAATCTTGATCATCAGCATACTTTGAGATCCACCTGAGAATAGTAAAAAGCGTAAGCGATTCTTTTGCTTTGATCATCTAAATAAGTAAATAGAATGGTTTGCAATCCCGGTTGATACAGGTAGTTTATCTTAGGGGTACCTTAAGCATTCATCGTCCTCAACTAGAGCACGATCTGAAGGAAGACCGACCATACTTGTCATTCCAGCTAAACACACACAAAAAAAAAAAAAAAAGGAAAAACTATAAGTACTACAATAAGTTTTGCCTTAAGAAAGCGGTAACGTTGTTTTCGAGCCAAAAGCATGCAACAAACCTGAAGATAGCCATGGTTTCTCCAATAGTACTTTGTAGTATGCATTATCAAAAGTAACTGGATTACCAAAACCTTTGCTTCCAAGAGTATGTGCACCAGATAATGCTACAAGTTCTTGTGTTCTGCAAAAAAAAAAAAAAAATATTTATATATGTTAAAATAGAGGAATATAATGTTTTGGTCAAACATGGTCAAGATACTCTCATATTCACTTACGAAAAACCTTTTCGTTGAAAACTCTGTTTCAATCCGAAGGCATCTAATGTTTCTTCTGGAAGTTTACCCTCAGGGTCAGGCACCCTACAAGGAAAAACACAACGTTATAACAATAATCTGAATCTTGTTACAGAAATGACAGCACACCTATCTCACCTTATTTTATTGAACTTGTGATAAAAATTAGTCCCTTACATCGAGTCTAATCTGCCTAAGCGAACGGGGATTTTTGGACCTCCACATAGAGACACAGCTTCGGCTCCAGCCACAGCAATCATATCAGCCATTGACACTGTAAATGCATAGCAAAAAAAAAGTCCAAAAATATTAAACATTAAGCTACTAACAGTAAATGCAGCACAATAACAATGCAGGTAAGCTGCAGTTGGTTCCGAAGACCGATAACCTGGCTGTTTCTCATCCACTATCTTTTTAGCTTCCGCTAGAATCTAAACAATAAAGTTAGTTTCAGGTGAAAAAGAACACATGCATATGCACAAAAATTGAAAACAAGCGAAAGGGAAATTAACCTTCAATGGTTTCTTAAGACCTTTATTTTCAGGTCTGTCGAGTTCTAAAGATATCGAGCCATTCATGCCACCTGAAATAACCATAGAAAGATATAACCAATTAATCACAACCTAGCCATTACTTAAAGAATCGGAATTTTCTAATAATAATAATACCTGAGTCGTCATCCATATCATAGGTTCCTGCATCGTGAAAAACTAAGCGAAGAAAACCAGCAGCCTTACTCTTGGAAACTATTTTTCTTATCTCTCCCTGCACCAAGACCAGATCACTGACAGCAAACATCAATATTGTTAAACTTTGTGTTGTGAAACATTGCATTTAATACGAAATAGAGGGTGTTTTTAACCCAGGTTAGAAAAGAAACTATGATAAGCTTATGAGTTAACATTTTGCAACATGAATCTAGTTATAGACTTACTCTGCAGCATAAGCATTGGCACCAGAATGTTGTATTGATTTAGGCAGAGGCATAAGAAATGTGATCATAAAAGTCATCATTCTCCTGCTATATGAAGTGCTAACATGATTCTCATCTGCATTACATATAACACTCATAATTTAGAATTAAAAAAAAGGAAAATAATAAAAATAGGCGAGTTGACCATCAGAAGTAGCAAAATGGGCGTTGAAATTTTTCATTAGAAAAGTAGGCTCCTAATTTTTTTTTGAATGGCCAACAAATCAATTCCGAGCACTCTCGGGCACCCTTTTGGCGAATCAGGCACTCGAGAGTACCCGGGCCACCAATTGCCACCAATTCCCGGGAAAACCCGACCACTCACCCGCCTGAAGGCACGACGGCGAAATAGTCGGTAAAACCGGTCGGGATCAAGACTCGAACCCAAGCCAATGGCCGGGTCATCCCTCATTTCCCATCCACCAATGTCCTCCAAATGTAGCTAGTGAGAATTGAACCCAAGCCTCCCATAGGAAACTTTAGGCCCTCAACCAACTAGGCTACAAGTGTTGGACAAAGTAGGCTCCTAATCCAAATCCAAATCCAAACGAAACCAATCGGAAATTGCCAGGTAAGCTAAAATTGCTAAGGAGGCTTAATTTTAGCCGGCACTAAACAATAAAATGTATGACGGCCCACCAATCAAATAATTACACTTGTAAAGTGCTGACTCTATTTAGCTGGAAACATCTTTGAGGCTAGGATAGAGCCGACACTTTCCACGTGTAATTATGAGATTGGAGGGCCCCTCTTTTTATGTGCCTGCTAGCATGTGAAACTCGTCTAGCTTTATCGAGCTTGAGTGTAATATTAGAAGTTTTTTAGTAAACGAGCCCGAGCTTCACTTATTGAGCTAACGAGCCTAACCGAGCATATTAATTATGCTATTTTCATTTAATATACCAACACCTAAATAATAAACGAGCCGAGCCTGAGCTTGAGCCTTGGAAACATAGCTCGAACCGAGCCAAGCTCGAGCCTCGTCGAACTCGGGCTCGGCTCGGCCCATTTGCACCCCTAGGCTTATCCAACTTTTATACTAAACCCTAACAGTTGTCCTGTTCATCATCATTATTTTTGTAGCATGTTTGGAACCAAAATTCCTAAGTTATAGTATAGATACAATTTCAAACAGAAAGCAAATAAAATAATAATAATAATAACAATCGCAGCATATGTTCAATGTAGGCGTAACAGAATTAACATAATGCGGTGTTATGAATGAACAACTTTAGATAAAACTATCATAACGTAAGTGATAACTAAATATTCTAAACAGTAAGTTTTTGATTTACCTGAATCAGAAACAGTGGTTGAGGATGCTGACGTGGAACAAAGGAGGGGTCTGACGGCGTAGTGGATATTTTGTGGTGATTGAGGGGGAAATTGAAATGGAGGAGGAATGTATAGACTCCGGAAGGAGATGTTGAAGCCTGTGAAGGACATCTTTAACCAACGGATTACAATTCGTTAAGAGGATATGTAACATAATATGTTGCATAAAATCTGGATGTTACACATTTCGTCCCCCTGGTCATGCTTGATGGGGAAAGACAAACCCGATGAAAATGCGCGAAACATTTGAGATGGGTAATGGGACGGGTGGTCGGGTATGAGAGTGGGTATGGGGCGAATAGAAAATCCTCGACGGGCATTAAGTTAGGTATAAGACAACATTTTAGGTCTCGATGTCATCCCTAATTGCTGGTAAAATATAATAAATGGTATGTTGAAGTTGTCAAAAACTTGAAATTTTTTCGATTATTGAATTATTAGAATTGTGTTTAAGTATTCAATATTTACGTCGATTTTTTGAGTTAGATTTAAGATAAATTTTGCAGTTAATGGACATCTTAAAGGGTAATTTTTATCTCTTAAGACCATAAATACCTCTTATCTACCAACCTGATAGGTGATGAGTAACCGATGTATATAAGACTGAATGGTGTGGTGTATACTTCCCCTAACTCCCCCAAATTCCACATCAGCGTCACGTCATTTCCCTCCTTCTCCCTTTCATTTTTTTATTATTTTTTAAGAAGAAAAACACAAAAAAAAACCCACAAAAAGAGCTCGGGGAGATCGGTGAGTTGGCCCCGAAGTCACCGAATTTTGCGGGGGGGGGGGGGGGGGGGGCCTTGGGGGAAAGTGGACAGGTCAGCTCCCCGGGAGCTTTACCAAGACCATACCGTTCAGTCTAAGATACAATTTTATAATTAGGTATAAAAAGGGAGCTTTACCAAGACCATACCGTTCAGTCTAAGATACAATTTTATAAGGGAAAATGACCAATATAGCCCGTTGACCGGGCATTTTGCACAAATAGTCCTCTCCACCGTCTTTGGAGAGACGGGACACGGCTCCCAACCAGCCTGAACCGTCTCCCGAGAGGCTTCTCATTTCAGCCAACAGAGGACCGCCACGTGGCGTCTCTGATCCCGAGATGTACCGTCTCTCTCCAGACGGGTCAGAACCCTCTCCCAGACGGTTCACGTTTCCCAAGACGGCTGACCCTTCGGTTCAACCGTCTCCCAGACGGTTCACGTCTATCAATGCCGGCTGACCCTTCGGGTCAACCGTCTCAAAAAGACGGGTCACCTTTCCCAAGACGGCTGACCCTTCGGTTCAACCGTCTCTCAAGACGGTACACATTTACCGACGCCGGTGGTTCCCGATGAGCGGCGACGCTTCGGTTGTCCGGCTCAGCCCTATAAATACCCGTCTCCCGTCCATTTCCCGTCATCCAACCCCGTCTGAACACAATCCACCACCGTACAACTCCGTCCAAACACTATCCACTACCCGACGACCACCGTCCAACACCGTCCAAACAATATCTACCACCCCACCACCACCGTCCAACACCGTCCAAACACCGTCCAACACCGTCCAAACCACCGTCCAAACCACCGTACAACACCAATGGCACCTCAAAGATGGACGGAAGAACAAGAGATTGCGTTGATTGCGGCATGGCTACATGTTGAAGAGAGCACACACCTCAACAACAAATGGTTCCGGATCCTGAATGAATACAACCGGCTCGTTGGAGGGTCACAACGTACCACCGAGTCGCTTAGCCGCAAGTTGAATGATTTGACGACAAAGTGTCAAATATTCAACGGCCACCACAACCGGACCCTTTACGACGTACCCTCAAACTTTCCCGAAGACGTGGCCATTAGACACAGTCTAAGGCAGTATAAAAACAGGGAGGGTAAAGAGTTTAAACATGTGTCCGTTTGGCAAATGATAAGACATCGTCTTATGTAATTTGTAATTATATTTTTATTAATTTGTAATGGTTATATTTTTAATGCAATAGTTGGTTATATTTTTAATTTGTCTTTTTGTTTTTATATTTAAGGTAAATATCTCATTAAACGTACTATACTATTACAATCACAAATAAACAATAAATATTATTACAATAACAATTAAAAAACTACACTATTACAACAAACTTCCCGAGAATAAAGAAGCAACAAGTGAAAACTAAGAAGCAACAAGTAAAAAACTACACTATTACAACAAACTTCCCAAATTTACTTCCAGAACTAGGAACTTTGTTTGAAGTAATAGTAATGTCTAACCAACTATTGAGGACTACATCTTAGTGTTAGATGTTTTGTCCTCCACAGCGGCGGTAGTAGCAGTGGTCTACATAGACGTTGTTTCGAATGGTGTATGTGCTCTACACAGACAAGTCCGAAACGTTTCCTCGTTTTATGTAACAATAGTTCTCAGTGAGCACACGTCGAACATCGAGACATAAATTCGGAAAGCGAACGAACTTGCCTAAAATGTAGACCACCACATCATCGATCCATTACACGGGTTGCAAACCACGCGCAGATGGAACAACAATCCAAGTAGCCGTACGCAGATGAAACAACAATCCAAGTAACCGGGACATATTTTCCGAAGCCGGTAGGCTTCGGCTGGGAAAGTAAAAAAACGTCATTGGATTGGAAGATGAAAGCTTAGAGGAGACGGGTGGGTGCATGGAAGATGAAAGCTTAGAGGAGAGGGGTGGGTGCAAATTTCGTTAAGTTAATTGGGGTATTTATATACACTCGTGAGACGGTTCAGACGGTTCAGACGGTATCACAAATTTCGTTAAGACGTCTTGGGAAAGGTGACCCGTCTGTTTGAGACGGTTGACCCGAAGGGTCAGCCGGCATTGATAGACGTGAACCGTCTGGGAGACGGTTGAACCGAAGGATCAGCCGTCTTGGGAAACGTGAACCGTCTGGGAGAGATTTCTGACCCGTCTGGAGAGAGACGGTACAGCCTCGGGATCAGAGACGCCACGTGTTGGCTTGCAATTGGCTATAAAACCAAACCGTCTAGAAGACGGTTCAGGCTGGTTGGGAGCCGTGTCCCGTCTCTCCAAAGACGGTGGAGAGGGCTATTTGTGCAAAATGCCCGGTCAACGGGCTATATTGGTCATTTTCCCATTTTATAATTAGGTATAAAAGTACTGAGGTTGTCAATACCCCTAGTGAACTTGACCAATTATCATCCCTAATTTGGTCTGCAGTGACATGCTCGATGTTAAAATCAACCAACAACTGGATTTGCAAGTTAAATTAAAATTAACAGTCAAAACATGAAAACTTACAAACTTAAAAGTAACTTTATAAGGAATGTCAAGAACCTAGCAAATTAGATTATTGCTTTATCTCATATACAACACAAGAAAATCATAATTTACAAGCAAAATTTATAAAAAAAATCATATCAATATTTATAAAACTTATGAGATTATATCATCTAGGACCCGAAAGTCTCATATCCGATAAGTAAGCATCACTATTACCATCCGAAGGCCCCGATGAAGCCCCGAATTCGCTAAACGATTTATACAAACTCGAATAGAACCCGATCTGACCACCCGCTGGCGGTTGAGGGACCGGGCACAACCGTTCGAGCATTTGCACCACTTTCGTCATCGAAGGCCTTAAATGCACATCATCTTGTATGCACCACAACGCCACCCGCGTTGCCACCACCACCCGTTCGTCGTCATCCTCTACTTGCATCTTCCCATCCAAAAGTGTTTGAACTTTCCCTTCTTCCATCATCCGAAAAGCGTACGCTGGAAAATGAGACGTCTCTGCCGATCTATAGTTTTTTCGCCCGCTAATAATCTCAAGCAACACCATCCCATAGCTATAAACATCACTCTTTTCTGAGATCGCATAGTTAGTGATCCACTCAGGCGCAAGGTACCCTCGGGTCCCTCGTAGGGTGGTAAACACGTGGCTCTGCTCACGTGTCATAAGCTTGGCTAACCCGAAATCAGACACTTTCGCCAAGAAGTTTTCGTCTAACAACACATTCTCCGGTTTTATGTCACAATGCAAGATCTTCAAATCGCAATCTTCGTGAAGATAAGCGAGTCCTTTAGCCGTACCAATCGCTATATTGTATCTCGTATCCCAATCCAACAACTTCCCACCAAAGATCCACCGGTCTAACGACCCATTTGCCATGTATTCATAAACAAGGAGGCGATGCTTTCCTTCGGCGCAAAAGCCTTTAATCTTGACCAAATGGTGGTGATGGATGCTGCCAATGATGCTCACTTCGGCTCGGAATTCTTTCTTCCCTTGACCAATTCCCTCAAGCCGTTTGACCGCAAGTTGAGTCCCATCTTTTAGCACCCCTAAGTAGACCGAACCAAACCCACCTTGGCCTAGCTTTGTGCTGAAGTCATTAGTCGCTTCTTGAAGGTCTTTGTAGGCGAACCGGACAGGCATCCCAGAGATGTTCTCCAAGAACGTATCCTCTTCGGAGATTTCATCACCATCTTCGATCAATTCGCTCTTCTTATTCTTGTTCCGATAGCGAATTCCCATTATTACTAGTCCAAGGATAACAACTGCTACAACAGTTACTACCACAACCACAATAATCACCACTCGCTTCGACTGTTTCTTGTTTTCGGCGTCCTGATAAGTGCCTAATTCGATATCTGTAACCGAAAAAAATTAAACAAAACTGCGTATTTAGATTTAACAAAACAACTAAACATATTAAAGAACAAACTCACCTGAAACCTTAATGTATGATATGATATTCGCACCGTTTTTCGCGTCTTCAAGGCTCCCAATCTGATCAAACAGGTAACAACTTCGAGTATCATTATCAAAGAACATAGCCACACAAGTGCAGTTATTCAAACACGACGATTTGCAGCCATCTAAATCAGTCTTAGAAGACGGCGAAACAAACCCAAGCGCAAAATAGCTCAAATTCTCCCCTGCATCAACTAGACTAAACAACTCCTTTGACTTGTTACATAAACTTTCAACCCGCGGCCTGCAGTTAACTCGAGCCAGGCCTGAAGGGCACTGACACGTGTTCTCATCATGACAAACATAATACTGCAAGCAAGCTCGCGGTCTGCTGCAAGAATCGTCTGGTATTCGACGAGTAGCAGTGTTTTGCGCATCAAGATTATAGAACTTAATGAACCCATCATCTCCCAAAACAGCAATCCAAGTAGCATTAGCATCTGATTCATCTGCAAACACAAACTGCCATAAAAAGACTCTGTTTTCGTCGTAAAACCGCCATGTATTTGCTTCAATTGTAGCATAAGTGACCTCTCCACCACTTTTGTTTATAATTCTTCTTGTATCTTTCCCCATAGACCAATAAGGCTGTGGATTATTATACTCAGCTGACAAAATAACATCTCCAGCCTTGATTTGTAGCGAAAAACTAATATTATTATCGCGATTACTCACAAGCTTCATCCCTTTAAATAACTCTTGATCAGGCATGAGTGTGTTAGTAGGATAGCTAAAACTTTGCCAAACAACATTGCCATCATTTGTTTTCAATACCAAGTTTCCCGAATCAAGCAATTCGACAGCGTGAACGCCTTTCTTAGCAGTGTTTGTGGACCAAACAACCTTCCCATTGCTTTGTAAATAAGCATTCCCATCATTACCAAACACGAAAGTATCCGAATTGCTAACCGGGGTGTTTCGGTTAGCAGACCAAATGATTGTTGAACTAGCTATGTGCATGATGACTAAAGTGAATGAAACAACATCAATATTGGTATTAAAACCGAAGGCGAAATCGGATGAGTTTGATACTAGGAACAAGCCATTGTTGTCTATGAATTGCATTTGGGATGCTTGGAATCCAAGGCTTAGTTGGGATTTTTGAATAACACTTGCTAGGCATGTTTGAGGTAAGAATAAAAAGAAACATGTGACTACCATGAAACATAATCTTTGAAGTCCCATGAACACAAGTTAAGAAGTTTATGGATGAAATATTATTGGGTACTATAATAAATATATTAATTTTAAAAATAAATGAACTTATATATAAAGGTTAATGGTGGTCTTGAAATTGTGAAGAAAGGACCAAAATATTGTAGTGAAACCTATGAAAGAGGGCAATATGGAAGATGACAAAGCAATTTAATTAAATTGCAGGTAATAAAGATGAGGACAAATGAGAGAGAGAATTTGTAGATGAAGTCAAAGAAAATGGAACAACTGTGTTCTTTACTTTCTCTTGGTGTATCTTGGTGGCTCGCTAGTTCACCGCTAGCGGCTTTAGATTGAATAATAAAAATTTTTGTTGCTTGTTCAAAAAAAATCAAAAAAACATTAATATATAATAGATAGGATTTGGTTCAAATGAGAACCTTTTCCCAAATTGAGAACTAGAGAACCATTCTGGACCACACATTTCTCTAAGGCAAAAAAAAAAAAAAATTGTTTTTTTTTTTTGCAAAAATCGCTGCTTTATATGTAAGGAATTTTTTTTTTTTTTTGTATTTTTTTTTCAGTATACACATGTGTATAATTGCATTATACACATATGTATAATGCTATATACACATATGTATAACTGAAATATACACATATGTATAGCTGAAAAATGCTATATACACATATGTATAATTGCTATATACACATATGTATAATTGTCATATACACATATGTATAAATGAAAAAAAAATTCAAAAAAAATAAAAAAAAATTTTCCTTGCATAAAATGTGCGATTAAAGCAAAAAAAAAATAAAAAAAATTGTCTTTATATGAAATGTGTGGCTCAGAATGGTTTTCTGAGTTCTTAAATAAGGGTTGGTTCTCTTAAAATCCCTACCCATAATAGATAATTATATTGTTATTTAATAGTTAATAGTATAATAATAGCAAATAAGAAAAGTACAAGTTATAGAAGGAGTCAGCATTTGCTCAACCAACTTGTTCAGTTGAACCTCAATACTTCAATTAATGCAACTTCTTAGAGTAATGATACCTTTAATATATAAAACTAAAGATACACCAACTTGCCGTTCAAAAAAAAACAACTACTAAGGGTTATTTGTTTTCTTAGGGGGACGGAGCACAACCAAAAATACTACGGGTACCTCACTACCAGCTCGGTAATACCGTCGCCGGTAGTGCTGGTAGTGGACTCGTGGAGGGTTTCCGTGAGATTGTTAACGGATGGGTATCCGTGAGTTTGTCTCTCCCCCTTTTGTCTTTTCCTCTATTTTATTTCCAGTGGAGTGTTGTCTCCAAAAAAAAAACTGTTTTAGTGTAGTGAATCAGTGAAGTAATGTGGCAGTGCAGAATTGGTAGAAATCAGTGAAGTTGAAAAAAACCTAGTGGAGCGCCTCGTCCGCTTATCCAATATTACGCTTATCCAATATTATGTTTTAGTGTTTCATCAATAATATATATAATATGTTTATAGAAGTAAAATGATAAAATATAACAGATAATAGAAGTACGACAAATATTATATATATATATATATATATATAGTGGGTGGGGGGTCAGGTTTTCCCCGGACTGGTGGCTTGGCGAGTTCTGGCTACTCAATGCTACCTCTGGGCGGGCACCTAAGACGTGTCTTCACCCAGGGACGTATGGGGTGCTTTTGTAACCAATTGATAGGTATACCTGTTATGAAAGTGCAAGGGTCAATTGGTCATTTCATCAAAGTTCTTTTATTCTTGTTCTAATAAGTTTATTCCTGAGTTGTCATTCTATGAAACAATGAGGGGGTAAAAGTGTAAGTCTGAAAGAAGTCTGTTAACAGTTAGTTAACGACTCAATTGGAGATTAGGGCTTATAAGTAGCTAAGTTAGATTAGTTTCCAATTCATCTTTTTCTGTAATCTCTTTTGTTTCTAATCTTTTCGATTGGTCTTAATAATAAAACATGTGTTCTTGATCATCTTAATTGTGTCAATTCTTTGGTGTTTTATAACAATTGGTATCAGAGCCTCGTTGGCTCGATTCAAAGATTGAGGGTTTAATTGAGAGTCAAGATGGTGTCAACGAAGTTTGAGATCGAGAAGTTTGATGGAAGAAACGATTTCAGTCTTTGGCGTGTGAAGATGAAGGCTCTGTTAGTGCATCAAGGTGTTGTTGATGCATTAATGGGAGAAGCAAGATTACAAGGTGAATTAACAGACAAAGAGAAGAAGGATATTCTTGAGAAGGCTCATACGACAATTATATTGAGTCTGGGAGATCGAGTTCTGAGAGAGGTATCAAAAGAAACATCTGCTGCAGGGGTTTGGTCAAAATTGGAAAGTTTGTATATGACCAAATCTCTTGCAAACAGATTATACTTGAAAAAGAGATTGTATACTTTCCAGTTGTCTTATGGAAAGTCTTTGGAAGATCATATTGATTAATTTAATAAGTTGATATTAGATCTTGAGAATATTGATATTACTCTTGATGAAGAAGATCAGGCTATAATATTCTTGACTTCTCTCCCACAGTCTTGTGAACATTTTGTTGATACATTAATGTTCGGGAGAGACACTTTGTTAATGGATGAGGTGTTGGCTGCCATTAATTCGAAAGAGTTGCAAAAGAAGAATGATGGACAGGAAGACATTGGGGCTAGTCTGTATGTTAGAGGAAGAACAGAGCAGAGGAGCAATTCCAAGAACAAGTTCACAAAAAGGTCCAATTCTAAATTCAAAAGAAGGTGTTATGTTTGTAATTCTGACAAGCATTTGAAGAAAGATTGCTGATGTGTCGTAAAACACATCTATTCTCCTATGTATTATGAGTTATAAATTGAGTCTTTTGTATATAGTTTTTAGTAGTTTTAGGCGTGTATTCGTTGGTTTGTCTATTTTTATCATTGTATAGTTTTTATTAATTTTTAGTACTTATTTATTTATTTTATATTTTGGTAGGTGTTCGTGTGAACGTTGGAGCGTAAACGATGAACTTTGGTCAAGTCATGAACACCCGAGTCGAGAGCACGAAGTTATAATACTATATATAATAATAATAAACTAATAATAATAATATATATATATATACATATAAAAAAAGAAAAAAAGAAAAAAAAAAAAAAAAAAAAAGTAAATCGTGCACTTTGGTGGCCCAAGGGCCACCTCAAATTAGAGGGTTTAGGAATGAGGGAAGCATAGCGGCGAAAAAAAAAAAGAATCATTCAATTGCAATTCATTTATCATTCGCACAACCAAGACAGAAGAAAAAAAAGTCAACCGGCCATAAGCGGTGACGATCGAACGAGCACGGAAGGAGAAAAGGCCACGGGCACGTTAAAGATCAAGAGCCAACGAGCCTTGGGTTAGGTTTAATTTTTATTAATTTTTCTCTAGACATACTTAAAACTATGTTTAATTATTTTGTGATGGTATTTTTTAATATTATGAGTGGCTAGACATTTTTATGGCTACTTAGGATGATGATTTAGACAATAATATGATTGAATGACGTTTGGCTTCCGTTTGGATGTGTAGAATTACATGATTTTTATTTTTATTGTTGGATTTGATATATGTGTGTTGGTGTTAATTTTATTTGAAGTTTGTTTATTGGTTTTGCGGAGCTAGGCATGTAGAGATACCCCCTAGGTCTATAAATCAATCTAGTTCGTCAACTTAGGTTAGCGTGCTAGTATTTGGAGTTGGAGTACGACACAAGTATAACAAACTAATATAATAAATTAACTAAGACGTGCAGTCCATTCTTGAGGGTGAGAAATCTAACTCGAGATTGCTAGGTAACTAACTAGGCATTGTTCGGTAGTTGGCAAGCGCTAGGGCGGGAGTCGCTACTTGTCCGTGTTTAGAGTTTTCCTAGGTTTCTTTCAGTAGAGTTTAAGTCTGCTTCATAGTTTGAGGGTTTTAATCCAGGAGAGGTTTTAACCTGATTTCTGTGGGATTTTGGTACGCTAGGGCGATCCAGATCCATTTTAGCATTTCTACACTTGTCCCGCCTTGATTCTAGCTTACTAGCCTTACCTGCAGGAGGAGAGTAGTTGGATGAAATTAGGGTCTCCAACGGGTTTCTTCGTCAGGATTGAGTATTATGTCTAAGGATTCTTACCTAGGTAGCCAGTCTTTCCCTTGCTTGATTTTTCCATTACTTTAGTTCGGTTTTTATTTTAGTTTTAATTAGTTTTTAATTTAATTTAATTTAGGGTAATTTAGTTAATTAATAGTTAATCAATTTTTATATTTTCAATTTCAACCCCCCCTTAGTTATTAATTTAAACAAGCAATTCAGTGACAGTTTAATCTTCTGTGTTTAATTGAGTCCTTTGGTTCGATACCTGGTCTTATTTGCTTGCTACAAATGAACGGTACACTTGCCGGTTGTGCGTGGTTTAGTTGAGTCTAGGGTTTTAACTTGTGCATATTTTTATATATATATCAGCACGCATCAAGTTTTTGGCGCCGTTGCCGGGGACTTTTTACTTGCACTTGTTGATTTTACTTGTTTTGTTTTGCTTGTTTACTTCTTGCTGGATCTGCCTGCGATTATCTGTGCTACTTGTGCTTTTAGTCCTAGGTTATTTGCTATCCATTAGTAACTCCAGCGTGGTTTGCACTTTCAGTGTATGCCACACACTCGCTCACAAGGACCACCTGAATTCACCACCTGCACGGATCCCAACCTCGACATCCACGAGCGCCTTAACGAGTTTCGAACGGTCATCCGGAAGAAAATTGATCAGGTACGCTCGTCTTCTCCATCCTTTTCATCCTTTTCTTTTTCTGAACCTAAACCCACCATCCATTCTCCACCAAAACCCATTCCTTTCCCACCACTCACTGCTGAAATGGCTGAAGGAAATGTCAGACGCACAGTGCACTCTCGTGCCACTGAGGGACTTACTGGGATTCGTTCTCCCATTGCTCGCCCTGCTACTGCTGACGCCAACAATTGGCAAATCCCCTCCCATGTCATGTCCACTATTACTAACGCCACCCAATTTCATGGTCTTGACGAGGAGGATGCTCATGGACATCTGTCCCGATTTGTGCGCATCTGTGACACTTTCAATCTTTCCCAACATCACTAAGGAAGCCATTTATCTGCGTTTGTTCCCATTTAGTTTGTCTGGTCGTGCCGCCACTTGGTATGACACTCTGCCTAATAGTTCCATTGCTACTTGGGAGGACATGCTTGGAAAATTCTTGAAAAAATATCACCCAGCTTCCAAGGATTCCCGCATTAGGGAGCAGATTCACTCATTCCGTATGGATCCTGATGAGCCATACTACATGGCTTGGGAGCGTTTCCAGACCCTACTGAGCCGATGCCCTCATCATGGTCTTTCTGACTGGGCCCTTGTGGAGAAATTCTACAATGGCCTCACTTTTGAGACTCGAGTTCGTTTTAATACAGCTGCACAGGGTAATTTCATGGAAAAAATGGATATTGATGCAGCTAATGAGTTATTTGAGAGTTTTGCCCATTCTGAGAGACCACCAAAGCATACTGTTGGGAATTCAAATCCCATGACTAGTAAGGCCTCTCCTACTACCCGAGGTGTTTATCGGATTGCACCTGATACTGGTCTGGCTGCGGTGATTGAGAATTTAACTAAGCAAGTGAGAGATCTTCAGATGAGGTTAGATAGGTGTGAAATATGTAGGGGGGTCATGACACATCTGAGTGTCCAATTCAGAGTCAGGAACAGGTAGATTCTCTAAATTCTGGGTGGCTTAAACCACCTTATCAAAACTACACTTCCAACTCGAACTCCAACTGGAGAAATCAGAACTCCAACTGGCAAGGGGGTAACTCTTCTAGATACCAACCTCGCCAGAATCTGTTCCAAGCTCCCAACTCTGGGGGTCCCACTAGTCGTACTGAGTCTGACCTTACTACCATTCTAGAGAACCAGTCCCAGATTCTTAGTAACATTCAGTCACAACTTGCTGAGAATGAAGCTTTTAGGAAAGGTCAACAAGCTGCGTTTCAAAACCTAGAGGCCAAAGTAGTGGAATTAGCTAATCAGGTTAACCAGAGACCACCAGGAGGCCTTCCTAGTAACACTGTCAATAATCCTAACTCCTCTAGTTCATCGTTTAGGCAGCATCAGGCGAAAGCCGTTACTACTAGGAGTGGGAAGGGGGTAGATGATTCGTTACCAGTAGGAGAGGATGAGTCTGTTGATGAGGGAGTTGAGAGAGAGACACCAGCTGGCGAGGTGCAACCTAGGCTCCGCCCAGCAAGTACAGCACAAACCAGCGGGTCTCAAGGTGAGAAGAGAGATGACACTCCGGTGAAGGCCTACAAGCCTAAACCACCATTTCCTGGTCGACTTGCTAGACCAGATGATTCTGATCAGTACCGTAAGTTCCTGGATATGCTGAAAAAGATCCAAGTGAACTTACCATTTGTTGAGGCTCTTTCGAAGATGCCTAAGTATGCCAAGTTTCTGAAAGATTTGCTCACAAACAAAAAGAAACTTGAGGAGATCTCTTCTGTTACTCTTCCTGAGCAGGTTTCTGCAGCGTTGCAGAATAAGCTGCCCCCAAAGATGACTGATCCGGGTAGCTTTACCATTCCCTGTCTGATAGGGAATCTCACTGTTAGTAATGCTCTTGCAGACCTTGGAGCTAGCATTAATTTAATGCCCTACTTTGTTTTTGCTAGGCTCAATGTAGGAGAGCTGTCTCCTACGCGCATGAGTATTCAGCTCGCCGACCGATCGGTGAAGTTTCCGCGCGGGATAGTGGAAAACTTGTTAGTTAAGGTTGATAAATTTGTTTTCCCGGTGGATTTTGTTATACTTGACATGGACGAGGACTCACAGGTTCCACTCATTCTTGGTCGTCCATTCTTAGCCACTGCTCGTGCTATTGTTGATGTCTTTGATGGCAAACTCACTCTTCGAGTTGCCGACGAGCAGGTCACTTTTGATGTTCAGCACTCCATGAAGCACCCTAACCAGAACGATGATACTCTGTACTTCATTGATTCGTTCATGACTCAGGTGGGGAGCTTTCTCACTAGCTTCTGCGAGCGAGACACCCTTGACACACAGATGCTCGGTACCGAGTATAAAGGGTGCATTGAGATGACTGAGTTTGATCTTGAGCGGGACATGTCTCCACCCGCTGTTCAGTCTCACCTTTCTGATGAGGCCTCCCAAGTTTTCGAGACCACTGATTCGGAGAGACCTCTAGAGACACCATCACTTGAGACACCCCCTACCCTTGAGCTTAAGGAGTTACCATCTCATCTAGAGTATGCATATTTAGGGGAGGACTCTCAGTTGCCTGTCATCATATCATCTGAGTTGACAGAGGATGAGAAAGAGAGGTTGTTGTGTGTACTGAAAGCACACAATCGTGCTATTGCGTGGAAGCTCTTTGACATTAAGGGCATCCACCCTTCTTTTTGCACGCATAAGATTCTGATGACTGAGGAGTTTAAGCCAGTTGTCCAGCCTCAGCGACGGCTAAACCCGAACATGCAGGATGTGGTTAAGAAAGAAGTGATTAAGTTGTTAGATGCAGGTTTGATTTATCCCATCTCTGATTCATCTTGGGTGAGTCCTGTCCAGGTTGTTCCCAAGAAAGGGGGAATGACGGTTGTCACGAATGATAAAAATGAGCTCATACCCACTAGGACTGTGACCGGATGGCGAGTTTGCATTGACTATCGCAAACTCAATGACGCCACCCGCAAGGACCACTTCCCCTTGCCCTTTATTGATCAGATGCTTGAGCGTTTGTCGGGTCAGCAGTTTTACTGCTTTCTGGATGGTTTCTCTGGTTACTTTCAGATCCCTATTGCACCTGAGGATCAAGAGAAAACCACATTCACATGCCCCTTTGGCACTTTTGCGTATCGGCGCATGCCTTTTGGGCTATGTAATGCCCCGGCCACGTTTCAGCGATGTATGATGGCGATTTTCCATGAGTTGATCGAGGATTCCATGGAGGTTTTCATGGATGATTTTTCTGTCTTTGGGAGTTCCTTCGATCATTGTTTGCGTAATCTAGATCGTGTTCTTACTCGGTGTGAGGAGACGAACCTGATGCTTAATTGGGAAAAGTGTCACTTCATGGTTCGTGAGGGTATTGTGCTTGGGCACAAGATTTCACAGGCGGGGATTGAGGTTGATAGAGCTAAAATCGACACCATTTCCCAACTCCCGCCGCCTACTTCTGTGAAGTCTATTCGTAGTTTTCTAGGTCACGCGGGTTTCTATAGGCGTTTCATTAAGGATTTTTCTAAGATTGCCCGCCCGATGACCCAGCTTTTTGAGAAAGATCGACCATTCGAGTTTTCTGCTGAATGTGTCAAGGCATTTGAGTTGTTGAAGGAGCGTTTAGTGACGGCTCCCATTCTGGTCGCTCCAGATTGGACTCTTCCTTTCGAGATCATGTGTGATGCTAGCGACTTTGCTGTTGGGGCTGTGTTGGGCCAGCGTAGGGACAAGCATTTCCATCCCATTTACTACGCTAGCAAAACACTCAATGATGCCCAAGAGAATTACACGATGACAGAGAAGGAGTTGCTAGCCGTCGTCTTTGCTTGTGATAAGTTTAGGTCGTATCTCGTGCTTTCTAAGACTATCATTTTTACTGACCATTCCGCTCTTAGGCATCTTTTCTCCAAGAAAGATGCAAAGCCTAGACTGATTAGGTGGATCCTTTTGCTTCAAGAGTTTGATATTGAGATTAGGGATAAGAGTGGAGCTGAGAATGTAGTTGCGGATCATCTATCTCGTTTAGAGAATCCAGAGTTAGAGAGAGGTAGGGAAGAGAGGATTAGGGATGATTTTCCTCATGAGAGTTTGATGTCTGTGGTAGCTAGGATCTGTAGGGACTTCCCTTGGTATGCCGACATAGCTAATTACTTAGTTTCGGGTGAGTTTAAGAGTGATATTACTTTTCAGGAGAAAAAGAAATTGATAGCTGACTCTAAGTACTACTTGTGGGATGATCCTTACTTGTTTAGGTTAGGACCAGATCAGGTTTTGAGGAGATGTGTTTTTGGTGAGGAGACGAGAGATATCCTTAGGCACTGTCATGAGGGTAGAGTAGGAGGTCACTACGGGGCGGCTAATACTGCCAAACGCGTGTTTGATGCGGGTTTCTACTGGCCGACCATTTTTAAGGATGCCCATGAGTTTGTGAGACATTGTGATGCCCGTCAGAGGACCGGTAATATCTCATCCCGTAATGAGATGCCCCAAAATCCTATTCAGACCATTGAAGTATTTGATATGTGGGGCATTGATTTCATGGGTCCATTCCCCAATTCTCGTGGGAATAGATACATCCTAGTTGCGGTTGACTATGTTTCTAAGTGGGTGGAAGCTCAAGCTTTGCCTACAAATGACGCACGAGTTGTTGTGAGGTTTTTAAAGACACTGTTTTCTAGGTTTGGTGCTCCTAAGTCCTTGATTAGCGATCGTGGTACACACTTTTGCAATGACCAGATGGAGAAAGCTTTGAAACGCTATGGGGTCACCCATCGGCTTTCTACGGCTTATCATCCACAAACAAGTGGTCAAGTGGAAAATACCAATCGCGGGATCAAGAGAATCCTAGAGAAAACAGTGGGGCAGAACCGAAAGGATTGGTCAGATCACCTAGAGGATGCATTGTGGGCTTTTCGCACCGCATTTAAGACACCGATAGGCACCACTCCTTTTCGGTTAGTTTATGGAAAAGCGTGCCATTTACCAGTTGAGTTAGAGCATAAGGCGTTTTGGGCATTGAAGAGGGTGAATTTAGATCTGGATAAGGCAGGTAAGCATAGATACCTTCAGTTGCATGAGTTAGAGGAGTTGAGGGATGATGCTTATATGAGATCGTGGGATTATAAAGAGAAAACTAAGAAGTTGCACGATAAGCGTCTGAAGATAGTGAAAGAATTTAAGTGTGGGGAGAAAGTGTTACAGTATAATTCTCGTCTTAGGTTGTTCTCAGGAAAGATTAGGTCGCGTTGGACGGGTCCTTATGTTGTTACACAGGTTTTTCCCTACGGTACAGTTGAGATTGAAGGTGAGGATGGCCAGCGATGGAAGGTGAACGGCCATAGGTTGAAGCATTATGAGGATGGGATGAGCGTTGATGAGGAGGTGGAGGTTTCGGACCTCCCTGAGATCAATCCCGAGTAGGTTTGTGAGAGTGTGGGGATACCCCCATGTGTAGAGTTTGTATTTTCTTTTCATGTTCATTACTTAGTTGCGTCGTCTTTGTGTTTTTGCTTTTATTATGTGTCTAGGTTATTAGCTTGAGTCTTTTTATTTTATTTTATTATTATTATTTTTTTTTAGTTCGGTATTCTGCTGGGTTTTTGTTTTATCTTGTGCAGGTTTGGATTGTACCGCTCGTACTCAATCTCCATTCGGGCGATTCTGGAGCTGTACGTTATAATGAAGCAACCCAAAAGTTTACTATTGTGTCAGAGCCGATCGCGACCAAAATGCTATACGATCGAGCTGGATTGGACTAGAGTTTTTGGAGCTTACGAAGAAAAATTAACCAGCTAAGTCCTTTCCAATTTTCCCTTGTTTTTTTTATTTTTTATTTTTTTTATTTTTTTTTTGTATTCGGAATTTTTTTTTATTATTTTTTGTTTTGAATCGTTTTCTATTCCTACATTGAGGGCAATGTAGAATTTAAGTGTGGGGATGGGAAATTGTCGTTTAGTTTGTATATAGAGAGTCATTTTGAGTAAAAAAAAAAAAAAAAAAAAAAAAAAAAAAAAAAAAAAAAAAAACTGAAAAAAAAAATTGAAAAAAAAAAAAGTCCCTGATTTTGAAGTTTGCATTATATAAAATATGGAAAATGATAGGTAAAGTTAGGTGTCCGGTTTTCAAATAGTATGTATAATAAGAGATTAAAATTGATTGAAAACGTGTCTGATTTGGGATATGTGGATAGGCTCGGCCGGTAGAAAGGTTTCCTTTGAAAAGTAATAAATTAATTATGTTAGGCTATTTTGTGGGTTCTCATCTAGGAGAAACGGGGAGACCGAAACCGCCAAAAATAGTATAAGAAGCACCGTTATAAGTAGAAAACCGTTAGAATTTCTAATCACTTAAAAAAAATTAGAAATCAAAGCAAAAATGCTGAAGCTTAAGGTGCCTGGCCACTGGGATAGCGACTTGGATTGGTCACACCCTCTGAGTTAAGTATGCTGAGATGAAAAAAAAAAATGCTGAAGCTTAAGGTGCCTGGCCACTGGGATAGCGACTTGGATTGGTCACACCCTCTGAGTTAAGTATGCAAAAAAAAAAAAAAAAAAAAAAAGTGATTTTAAATTCTCTTGGTTTTCTACATAAGACGGTTGGAAAATGGTCAATTGGTCGTTCCTTTAGCTTCATAAGCTTGAGGCGGGATTAGGAGGAACTGTGGCTTCCTTCAAGTGAGACCCTAGATAGACTAATCAACATGAACTTAACATAAATAAAAAGGGGCTTGGAAACCGGTGTGGGTTTAAGAGGATCAATATACCTGCAATCGCAATCAACACGTTATTAGATTATTAATTAAGTAACCTATGTTTTGAAACTGGATGTAAACCTAACTGTGATTCCATAGCATAATTCTTTTTCAGGGACGAAAAAGGTTTAAGTGTGGGGATGTTTGATGTGTCGTAAAACACATCTATTCTCCTATGTATTATGAGTTATAAATTGAGTCTTTTGTATATAGTTTTTAGTAGTTTTAGGCGTGTATTCGTTGGTTTGTCTATTTTTATCATTGTATAGTTTTTATTAATTTTTAGTACTTATTTATTTATTTTATATTTTGGTAGGTGTTCGTGTGAACGTTAGAGCGTAAACGATGAACTTTGGTCAAGTCATGAACACCCGAGTCGAGAGCACGAAGTTATAATACTATATATAATAATAATAAACTAATAATAATAATATATATATATACATATAAAAAAAGAAAAAAAAAAAAAAAAAAAAAAGTAAATCGTGCACTTTGGTGGCCCAAGGGCCACCTCAAATTAGAGGGTTTAGGAATGAGGGAAGCATAGCGGCGAAAAAAAAAAAGAATCATTCAATTGCAATTCATTTATCATTCGCACAGCCAAGACAGAAGAAAAAAAGTCAACCGGCCATAAGCGGTGACGATCGAACGAGCACGGAAGGAGAAAAGGCCACGGGCACGTTAAAGATCAAGAGCCAACGAGCCTTGGGTTAGGTTTAATTTTTATTAATTTTTCTCTAGACATACTTAAAACTATGTTTAATTATTTTGTGATGGTATTTTTTAATATTATGAGTGGCTAGACATTTTTATGGCTACTTAGGATGATGATTTAGACAATAATATGATTGAATGACGTTTGGCTTCCGTTTGGATGTGTAGAATTACATGATTTTTATTTTTATTGTTGGATTTGATATATGTGTGTTGGTGTTAATTTTATTTGAAGTTTGTTTATTGGTTTTGCGGAGCTAGGCATGTAGAGATACCCCCTAGGTCTATAAATCAATCTAGTTCGTCAACTTAGGTTAGCGTGCTAGTATTTGGAGTTGGAGTACGACACAAGTATAACAAACTAATATAATAAATTAACTAAGACGTGCAGTCCATTCTTGAGGGTGAGAAATCTAACTCGAGATTGCTAGGTAACTAACTAGGCATTGTTCGGTAGTTGGCAAGCGCTAGGGCGGGAGTCGCTACTTGTCCGTGTTTAGAGTTTTCCTAGGTTTCTTTCAGTAGAGTTTAAGTCTGCTTCATAGTTTGAGGGTTTTAATCCAGGAGAGGTTTTAACCTGATTTCTGTGGGATTTTGGTACGCTAGGGCGATCCAGATCCATTTTAGCATTTCTACACTTGTCTCGCCTTGATTCTAGCTTACTAGCCTTACCTGCAGGAGGAGAGTAGTTGGATGAAATTAGGGTCTCCAACGGGTTTCTTCGTCAGGATTGAGTATTATGTCTAAGGATTCTTACCTAGGTAGCCAGTCTTTCCCTTGCTTGATTTTTCCATCACTTTAGTTCGGTTTTTATTTTAGTTTTAATTAGTTTTTAATTTAATTTAATTTAGGGTAATTTAGTTAATTAATAGTTAATCAATTTTTATATTTTCAATTTCAACCCCCCCCCCCTTAGTTATTAATTTAAACAAGCAATTCAGTGACAGTTTAATCTTCTGTGTTTAATTGAGTCCTTTGGTTCGATACCTGGTCTTATTTGCTTGCTACAAACGAACGGTACACTTGCCGGTTGTGCGTGGTTTAGTTGAGTCTAGGGTTTTAACTTGTGCATATTTTTATATATATATCAGCACGCATCAATTGCCCAGAAAAAAAAAAGAAGAAAGGTGAGGGTTCATCTTTAAGAAATCATGGAAGTTTCTCTCCTGATGATTCCCAAGACAGTTTTAGCAGTGCAGAAGTGTTGATGGTAGTTCAATGAGGGAAGATTATATATGTTTGGATCATGGATTCTGGGTGTTCATTCCATATGACACCTAATAAAGAATTCTTTGATAATTTGAAGATGGAAGATCTTGGATATGTTCAGTTAGGTGATGATAGACCTTGCAGAATAAGAGGTTATGTTAATATTACATTGCAGTTAGAAGGTGGAGTCACATTCACACTAACTGATGTAAGGTATATTCCCGAACTCACTAGAAATCTAATTTCTCTTGGTACTTTAGAAAAGAATGGGTATAATGTGAATTTGAAAAATGGAAAGGCCAAGATTGTGAAGGGGTCTATGGTTGTTTTGACTGGAACTAGACAAAACAACAATATTTATGTGTTAGATGGTAAGGCCAAAGAAAGTGGTACTGCTGCTGTTGTTGAAGGAAAAAGTGAGAATATGGCTAGTCTGTGGCATAACAGGTTAGGCCATATTCGTGTTCAAGGTCTAAATGAGTTAAACAAAAGAAATTTGTTTAAAGATGTTAAAGAACATAAGGATGACTCATGTGAACACTGTGTTTTGGGTAAAACCAAAAGGGTAAAGTTTGGGGTAGGCAAACATAGTTCTAAACAGATTTTAGACTATGTTCATGCTGGCCTGTGGGGGCCTACAAAGGTGAGTTCACTAGGGGGTGCTAAGTATTTCTTGAGTTTGGTTGATGATTATTCAAGAAGGCTATGGGTGTTTATGTTGAAACACAAAGATGAAGCTTATGAAAAGTTCAAGGAATGGAAAACCCTAGTAGAGAACCAAAGTAATAAGAAAGTCAAGAAACTCAGGACAGATAATGGTCTTGAGTTTTGCAGTGGTTGGTTTACTAAGTTTTGTAAAGAACATGGGATTGGAAGGCACTTGATAGTCCCTAGTACACCACAACAAAATGGTATAATTGAAAGAATGAACATGACCATACTTAACAAGGTGAGATGTCTTTTGTTAAGTTCTGGCTTACCAAAAATGTTTTGGGCAGAAGCTGTGTCTACTTCTGCCTATCTCATTAATAGGTCACCATCTACAGCTATAGGTCTAAAAACACCCATGGAGATGTGGTCAGGAAGAACAAGTGATTTTTCTGATTATGAGCACTTAAAGGTGTTTGGCTCTTTATGTTATGCTCATGTTAATCAGGGAAAATTAGATGCCAGAGTAGAAAAATGTTTTATACTGGGGTATCCTGATGGGGTGAGTAGATATAGACTATGGAAAATGGAAGGTAGTTGTGGAAAGGTAAAGCTGAGTAGAGATGTGGTTAAGTTTAGAGAAGATGTAATGTACAAAGATGTGATTAGTGATAAAGGAAAGATTAAAGAGTTTGAAGAAAGTGTTGAAATTGAGGTGGAGGATCAAAAGAATACTGCTGATGAGTCAAGTACTGAAGAGCATGAAGCCTCTACTTCAACCTCACTAAGGGTAGAACAGTCATCTTACAGTCTAGCAAGAGACATGCCAAGAAGAACAATAGTGAAGCCTGCTAGACTTAGAGTTGATGAAAACATTTCTGCTTTTGTGTTTAATATAGCATAAATGGAAGACACTACTGAGCCATTGTCATTTAATCAAGCCATTAGCTCAGTTCACAAAGAAAAGTGGATTGATGCTATGAATGAAGAGATAGATTCCCTGTATAAAAACCAGACTTGGGTGCTTGTTAATAACCCTGAGGGATAGAAACTAGTATCATGTAAATGGATATATAAGTTGAAAGAGGGGATCAAAGGGGTTGAGAAACCAAGGTACAAGGCAAGATTAGTGGCCAAGGGATACACACAAAGAGCTGGTATTGATTACACATAAATTTTTTCTCCTGTTGTGAAGCACACATCCATATGGGTAATTCTGTCCATTACTGCCAATAAAGAGTATGAGTTGGAGCAATTGGATGTGAAGACTGCATTTATAGATGGAGTCTTAGATGAAAAGATCTACATGAATCATCCTGAGGGGTATGAAGTTGCTGGACAGGAAAACAAGGTATGTTTGATGCAAAAATCTCTTTATGGTCTTAAACAATCCCCCAGGCAGTGGTATTTGAGATTTGACAAACATATGATTAGCCGTGGGTTTATCAGAAGTGAGTATGATAATTGTGTGTGCATGAAAGAATATGAAAAGGGGGAATATGTCTATCTACTGTTGTATGTAGATGACATGTTAATAGCTTGCAAAGATAAGCATCAAATCAGGCTCACAAAAGATATGTTGATGAGTGAGTTTGAGATGAAAGAGTTGGGGAATGCTAGCAAGATTCTTGGCATGGAGATTGAAAGGAATAGAGAACAGAAGCTGATTTATTTGTCTTAAAAGTCATATTTGAGAAAGATATTGAAAAATTATGGAATGGAAAACTGCAAAGCTGTTAATGTCCCTCTTGCTCAGCATTTCAAATTATCTTTGCAAGACTGTCCTAAAACTGAAGAACAGATAAATGCAATGGAGAAGATTCCTTATGCAAATCTGGTGGGCAGCTTGATGTACTTGATGGTGTGCACAAGACCAGATTTGGGCTATTCAGTAAGCCTAGTTAGCAGGTATTTGTCTAATCCTGGAAAACATCATTGGCAAGTAGCTAAATGGATTCTTAGAATCCTCAAAGTACTATGAATCATGGTTTAGTCTTTGATGGAAAGAAGGAAGTTGATTCAGTGATAATTGGATATACAGATTCTGATTTTGCTAAGGATGCTGATAAAGGAAGGTCTTTAACAGGGTATGCATTTTTAGTTTTGGGGAATATTATAAGTTGGAAGGCCTCATTACAAAAGGTTGTAGCTTTATCTACAACTGAGGCTGAATATATTGCTTTAACAGAAGGTGTGAAGGAAGCAATATGGTTAAAAGGTTTTCTTATGGAGTTGGGCATTGAAGATGTGAAATCTGTTGTGCAATCTGATAGTCAAGGGGTTGTGCAGTTGTCTAAAAATCCAACTTTTCATGAAAGGACAAAACATATAAAAGTTAAGTATCATTTTATAAGAGAGGTGATTCAATCTAAAGAGGTATGTGTTGAGCAGATTGGTACAAAGGATAATGCCTCTGATGTGTTTACTAAAGTGTTACCAAAGAGCAGTTTTGAAAGGTGTTTGGAGCTGTTAGGTGTTAGAGATCATGGTTGACAATTGATCTTGCAAGGTGGAGATTGTTATGAAAGTGCAAGGGTCAATTGGTCATTTCATCAAAGTTCTTTTATTCTTGTTCTAATAAGTTCAGTCCTGAGTTGTCATTCTATGAAACAATGAGGGGGTAAAAGTGTAAGTTTGAAAGAAGTCTGTTAACAGTCAGTTAACGACTCAATTGGGGATTAGGGCTTATAAGTAGCTAAGTCAGATTAGTTTCCAATTCATCTTTTTCTGTAATCTCTTTTGTTTCTAATCTTTTCGACTGGTCTTAATAATAAAGCGTGTGTTCTTGATCGTCTTAATTGTGTCAATTCTTTGGTGTTTTATAACAATACCGAATAGTAGAGACATTGTTTGTTGGTCGTTAAAAAAAATCAGTTTGGTAACCAGCCGTTTTACCGGTTTATTAATCTCTCATCAGAAAGCTCATCCTCTCTTACACACACAGACATATGATAGCTTATACAGTCTAATTTTATCACTAAATTATATATTTTTTGTCCAACGTGTGGATCGAATCTTCTTTTCTCAACAAAAACAGCTTTATTAAACACATTATGAAAGAAAATAGACCAATAGTGTAGAAGAATAATTTTGTTATTAGTAATAAAGGAGTAAATGCTAATCATATATTTGCATTTTTACCAAATTAACCTAGGAATATGATAACTTAATATTAATAAGCATCTCGATCTAACCACTCATCATTTGGTGAAGTGGTGTGGGAAATGAAGATAAGAGCTTGAGACCAACTTAAGTTCAAATCCTATTCAGAGAAGTTTTAGCGCAGTGACCCTTCAGGTGACGGGTTTTTCCTTGAATTGATGGCTTGGTAGACTTGGGCTGCCTAGTGAGCAGCCATTTCTATGCTAACCTACTAACAATTCAGATAATAGTTAGTTGGCTGTTAAAAAATAAGCATCACAATCTTGAAAACACACCGTTTTTTTAAAGGTTTGAAAACACACTGTTTAGTAGTTGCACTGTTTAGTATAGATTATATTAAGGGTGGTGATATTTAAACCCCCAGCTTCTATTTTCACCCCCCAGAAGCGCCTCGCTTAGGCCTAAGCGAGGCGCTTCTGGGGGGTGTTTTATTTTGGTAGTTTTTTGGTGTTTTGAGTTGTTTTTTTTAATTTAATAATTATAAAAAGTTAAAAAAAAATAAAATGTCAATGACTTAAACTTGACATCATCTTCTTGTAATTACTTTTCAGTTGTTATCCGAGAGATAGCGGTCAACGATGAAGACAACCTGAAAGTGGATACCATGGATCAGAGAGATTCAAGCTAATTAAACTCATATCTCAAGCCGGTGCAAGTTATGTTGTAACGAAATCATTCTCACATGAATATCCTGCGTAAAGGACTAAAGCCACATATCTTGCCATTAATACCAACTGAATTTTACTTGCTTGCATGAAAAGTTCATTGTACGATGTCTTTTTCAGAGGACCTCGACTCTTGAGATGTTGCAGGTGTTTGAAAAGTTTGAACTGAAATTGAACTTTTCATGCAAGCAAGTAAAATTCAGTTGTTTTACTAATTTCATACTCTTGATACTTTTAAACAATCGGATCGGCGCTAAACAATAGAAAGTAATTACAAATATTGCAAGAGGGTCACTATTCATATATAAAGAACATTAATCGGTTTCATCTTTGTTTTATTGAGTTCAACTTTCCATGATCTACCTTTATCATCTCAGAGAGATATCTGTCAAACGATGGAAGGGAACCCGAAACAATAAAAAGTAATTACAAAGAAGATGATCAAAGATGCTACAACATAACTTGCACCGGCTTGAGATATGAGTTTAATTAGCTTAAATCTCTCTGATCCATGATATGAGAGCATAAGAGAAGAGATAATAACATATGAGCTTCAACATAACTTGCACCGGATGATTGCTAATGAGATTGATAACTGGACAGGTTAGCCAGGTGTTTGTCAAAAAGGTAGAGCATACCACTAGAGCAAAAAGTTGTGTGTATGAATAGTGACCCTCTGGCAAACCTGCCATTATTTAGCGTGAAAAGTTCATTGTACATATACCTCCTTATTTAAAAACAAATCACATCATTGTAGAGGTTACTAGGTTACTCATCCACAATGTTCTTACCTATGAGTTTAATTAGCTTGAATCTCTCTGATCCATGGTATCCACTTTCAGAATCTGAAGAGAAGCTATCATCTCAGAGAGATATCTGTCAAGTAATTACAAGAAGATGATCAAAGATGCTTCAACATAACTTGCACCGGCTTGAGATATGAGTTTAATTAGCTTGAATATCTCTGATCCATGGTATCACTTTCAGAATCTGAAGAGAAGCTATCATCTCAGAGAGATATCTGTCAAGTAATTACAAGAAGATGATCAAAGATGCTTCAACATAACTTGCACCGGCTTGAGATATGAGTTTAATTAGCTTGAATCTCTCTGATCCATGGTATCCACTTTCAGGCTGTCTTCATCGTTGACCGCTATCTCTCGGATAACAACTGAAAAGTTGTTTCATTAATCTATAAATAAATCCTTACAAAATATTTTTAACTTAAATCTTTGAGCATACCACACTTAGAGGGTCACTATTCATGCATAAAGAGTATAATCGTGATGTGATGGACTTTTATATTTGCAACTTAGTTCCTTTTTACCTGGTTGCAAAGGAACTTCAGGTCAGCCAGACCTTTGTCAAAAGCAAGTGTGAAGATCAAGATCAAGAAGAACAGTACGGTCAACGATGAAGGTGTGTTGTATGTATAAAATTGTGAATAATTGTAGTGTGTTCGGTGCAGTCGACGAACATCATTCAAAATTTCAACTTCCCGTTCAGGTGCTTAAGTCCACCTTGAAGACTGGATACCATGGATCAAAGAGATTCAAGCTAATCAAACTCATAGGAATCTTGAACGAAATTATACAGTTATTTGGAATGTTCCTGATCATTACAGTGAGATTGATAACTTCTCTATGGAAGCAACAAATTCAAAACAGAGGTAGGTTTGCCAGAGGGTCACTATTTATACATAAAGAGTATAATCAAACAAGGGTTGTTATCGGAGAGATATCGGTCAACGATGAAGGCAACCTGATAAAGGCTGAACACGAGTATAATCAAACAGCGATGTCAAGGGTTTTAAGACAAGGAAGATGAATTCAGTTGTTATCGGAGAGATATCGGTCAACGATGAAGGTGTGTTGTATGTATAAAATTGTGAATAATTGTGAGAGTCGATATGAGAGCAATAATCCATCGAGAACTAGAGAAACAGAGAATAAGAGAAGAGATAATAACATATGAGCTACAACGACGTCGTATTTTGGAAGCTGAAGTTCGGAGAGAACTAAATATTCGGTTGTTGTTTTTCTTCTCTATACAGAGTGACGATAGGCGTTTTCGATTTCCAAATGAATCAACGACTTAACTTGACATCATCAACCACGTATAGTCAAACATTTATTCTCCATATCCATACCTTGTTTCAAGTATCTTGTAAAATTCATTTCGTCTTCAAGACTCCTATGAGTCACAAAGGAGACATGGTGTTTGACTTTTTTGTGTTTGACCCATCCGGATGTGAAAGACAATATCCATATTTACCTGATTATAAGAGAGGTCGAAGATATTGCTCAATAAACATTATTATTATTATTATTATTATTTTATTATATTTGTAATTTAGTTCCTTTGTTTTATTATTATAATAATTTATTATTATCAAGAATCGGAAATTAGTAAAACGATTTATGAAAGTATCAAGAATCGGAAATTAGTAAAACGATTTAATAAATCATTGCTCAGACGTTAGGGTTTGATAAACACAAAACTTATTATTTATAAAGCAACAAAAACACAAATCGTACCGTGAAATAAAGAGAGGCCCATTAGGAGTGCCGTGGAGGAAGATCGTCGGTTTGCTGTAGTCGATGATGGCGCAGAGGTTAGCGGTAACTTTAAATTTTGAATGATCGTCGGTTTGCTCTCAATATACCAACCAACAGTCGATCCGACTGTTCATTTCTCTCTATAACAAAGTAAAATTCAGTTGTTATCGGAGAGATATCGGTCAACGATGAAGGCAACCTGAAACGACATGAACATTTATAACCTTTCTGTACCTGTGGCCAAAAGAACCTGATAAAGGCTGTACACGAGTTATTTGGACTGTTGCTAAAATAGTTAAACAAAAGCTGAAATTATACAGTTATTTGGAATATTCTTGATCATTACAGTGAGATTGACTGTTATCGGAGAGATATCGGTCAACGATGAAGGCAACCTGATCATTACTTTTCATGCAAGCAAGGTGGACTTAAGCACCTGAACGGGAATGAAGGATGAAAGCATGACGTGAAACATGGCGTAGTCACATTCAGTCATCAAGGTGGACTTAAGCACCTGAACGGGAAGTTGAAATTTTGAAAATTTTAATATAATTATTATAAAAAATGTTCTTTTGCATGAAAAGTAATGATCAGGAACATTCCAAATAACCGTCCAATTTCAGCTTTTGTTTAACTCATGATATATCCACCAAATCATTTCTTCAAGTTCATTTCACCAAAAAAGGCATAACTGTAATGATCAGAAACATTCCAAATAACTGTTCAATTTCAGCTTTTCAGTTGTTATCCGAGAGATAGCGGTCAACGATGAAGACAACCTGAAAACAACCGGATACCATGGATCAGAGAGATTCAAGCTAATTAAACTCATATCTCAAGGTGGACTTAAGCACCTGAACGGGTGAATACATCTTGCTTTTGACAAATCCATTGTTGTTTCCATAGACATGAAAGGAAGCAAATCTGAAAGTGGATACCATGGATCAGAGAGATTCAAGCTAATTAAACTCATATCTCAAGCCGGTGCAAGAGGGTCACTATTCGTATATAAAGAACATTAATTTATTCTGTTTCATCTTTGTTATTTTGATAATTATCGTATTTGCAACTTAGTTCCTTTGATTCATCATTGTTGTACAAAGCTGGATGTTCGTACGGGAAAACCAAAACGAGCAATAAACGAAGCGAAACGGGGAGATATAATTTTCTTGGCTTGGAAACAACTTAAAAGAACCAAAAATGAATTAAAATTATTTTTTGGTGATTAACAGATAATTTTAAAGAATTAAAAGAAATTTAATTTTTTTTTAAAAAATGTCCAAACAAGTGAGGCAGGCAAACGCCTCGCTTTGACCAAAGCGAGGCGTTTGGACATTTTTTAAAAAAAAATTAAATTTCTTTTAATTCTTTAAAATTATCTGTTAATCACCAAAAAATAATTTTAATTCATTTTTGGTTCTTTTAAGTTGTTTCCAAGCCAAGAAAATTATATCTCCCGTTTCGCTTCGTTTATTGCTCGTTTTGGTTTTCCCGTACGAACATCCAGCTTTGTACAACTTTGATGAATCATTGTACGTGGTCCTCCGAGTAAACCTAACTCGCAACAATTGTTTTTAATTCATTTTTAAGTGTTTTTAATTACTTTTCGAGAAATGATAATTTTCAGATATTACAGATCAAGGTGTTACCAAGCATGTCAAGAAATGATAATTTTCAAATATTGTAGATCAAGGTGTTACCAAGCATGTCAAGAAATGATAATTTTCAAATATTGCAGATCAAGGAAAGAATGAAAATACGTGATGCACATACCGTGAGTGTAGTCCATTGATGTAGTAATATATTATTAATCGCAAGTTTCAATACTAGATAATGCACGTAACTCCCTAGGAGTCTTGAAAACGAAATGAATTTTACAAGATACTTGAAACAAGGTATGGATACCATGGATCAGAGAGATTCAAGCTAATTAAACTCATATCTCAAGCCGGTTGATATAGAGTATATCAGAGAAAGATTTAGTTGAAAGTGGATATAACTGGACAGTGATATTGATAACTTCTCTATGGAAGTTGCTACAATAGTTAAACAAAAGCTGAAATTGAACAGTTATTTGGAATATTCTTGATCATTACAGTGAGATATGAGTTTAATTAGCTTAAATCTCTCTGATCCATGATATGAGAGCAATAATCCATCGAGAACTTGAGAAAGAGAGAATAAGAGAAGAGATAATAACATATGAGCTACAACATAACTTGCACCGGCTTGAGATATGAGTTTAATTAGCTTGAATCTCTCTGATCCATGGTATCCACTTTCAGATTGTCTGCATCGTTGACCGCTATCTCTCGGATAACAACTGAACAGTTGTCTCATTAATTCCAATTCCAATTCCAATTCTACCGGTGCAATCAAGGATGCTACAGGTATTTGGACTGTTAATCACCAAAAAATATGAGTTTAATTAGCTTGAATCTCTCTGATCCATGGTATCCACTTTCAGGTTGTCTTCATCGTTGTACATATACCTCCTTATCTAAAAGAAACCACATCATTGTACATATACCTCCTTAGCTGAAATTGGACGGTTATTTGGAATGTTCCTGATCATTACTTTTCATGCAAGCAAGTCAAGTCAAAAAAACATTTTTTTATATTGCTCTCATATCATCTCTCTCTATAACAATGAATGCGGTATGCGCGTTAAATTTCATTAAATGCGGCAACACAGGCAAGTCCTCGTCTGATAACAACTGAAAAGTTGTTTTACTAATTTCATAGTCTTGATACTTTTAACACTTATGCGTAGATCAAGGAGATTGATGAAGATATCATCAAGATGAGCAGGAATTGTTAACCTTCCCATTGATTTCAAGTATGTTGCCTTGATCGTTGACAGCTATCTCTCCGATAACAACTGACTTTTACTTTGTACGAAAATCGAGATCATCTCATTCCATGTTGCCTTTTCATGCAAGCAAGTCAAGTCAAAAAAACATTTTTTTATATTGCTCTCATATCATGGATCAGAGAGATTTAAGCTAATTAAACTCATATCTCAAGCCGGTGCAAGTTATGTTGTAGCAGTCAAGATTCCTATGCAAGCAAGTCAAAATTCACCGAACACACTACAATTATTCACTATTTTATACATACAACACAACCCCCGGAGTTTGACCGTACTGTTCTTCTTGATCTTGATCTTCACACTTACTTTTCATGCAAGTCATTATTATAAAAACATTTTTTTATAATAATTATATTAAAAAAAAAAACAAAAAACTAATTAAAAAGACCAAAAAAAAAAAAAAAATTGATCCTAAGCGCCTCGCTTAGGCCTAAGCGAGACGTTTAGGTCTAAAAATCAGCTTTTTCTGCCCCTCGTACTGACCTCCTCGAATTCAGCTTCCAAGCGCCTCGCTTAGGCCTAAGCGAGACGCTTGGGGGGAGTGAAAATAGAAGGAGGAGGTGGGAATAGACAGACCCTATATTAATTGCAATTTGTATATAAAAGTCCAGATGCATTAATTAAGTCGTCACTTAACAAAAGATTATATTCTGATTTGGTATTTATATTTTGTAAACCTTTTAACAATTAATGATTTCAGAAACCAAATTTACGTTGTTTTAAGAGCCAACGAAATTCACCAAGAACTTCATTCGGAGTCCCTACTTAGTCAAATCAGGACTCCTTTCACCCGGCATAGCCAGGCATGTAAGGGAGCTTCTGGTTTTACCAACTTCACCAGTTCCAGGAAAAACCCGACTATCCACCCGCCCGAAAGCACGACAATGGAATAATCGGTAAAACTCGGCGCTCTCAACAATCAAACCCATGACCTTTTAGCCATGGATCTTCTATCATTGAGCCTCCATACCACTCTGCCGTAAGATGGTAGAAACCAAATTTACATGTGGTTCTTCTTTAAAGGATCTCTCATAGGTCGAAACCAAAATTATATGTGATTCTTCCTTAGTACACCGTACACGGAATATGTTGAAGATAAGATTTTTGCTAAAAACTATATATTTTGCCACTTCTATTTTCTCATGTAACTTAGGCTATGGGGTGTGCAGACATGAAAATGTTTATGTCTCAATGCTGACTCTCATGTTCTCTTGGTTAAGACATACCAAGGGTGTGGAGACAACTCTCCCCCTTTTATTATTAATTAATTATTAAAATGTTGATTGGCCAAAAAAACCCAACTTTCAATTCAAAAAAAAAAAAAAAGAAAGAAAAAGAAAAAATTCCTAATTGGTGCGTCCCATATGTTACGAAAGAGACGGGAGGGACGGGGTGCTTGGGGACGGGGGGTAGGGAGTGGTGTTGATGTCTTGGACATGGCAAAAAGGAAGGGACGGAGAGTAGGGGGCGTCTGTACACCTCATAGCCTAATATCACAGAATAATTATCCTTCTTGACATTTAGTATGATAAAATTGTTTCTTTTTGTTCATGTTGGTGAACTAATATTATAAAAAGCATCAAATAAATCAGAATAAACTTATACAACTTGTTAACTTAAAACATATTCACATGATCAAACATCACACAAGATCAATGTCTATCGGCACACCTACTAGCCGTTTTACTACCATCGTCGTGCCGTCTGCACCACAAGCAACACCGCACCGCAACACCACTTGCACTCTGCTACTCCATCCCCACGACCACACCACTTACATTGTCATCTCCGCCATGCCATCCACCTCAATACCTCATCACCGCCATCACCTACGTCCAGTGGCGAAGCTTGACCCAAAGATTTGGGGGTCGGAAGACATCGGGGGGTCGGAAGTCACTGGTTTCGGGGGGTCAAAAACCAGTTTCGGTGGGTCGAAACCCTATATTTCCAAAATTTTCTATACGAATACTATATAATCGGAACTTCTGCGCGACAATTCGGGGGGTCGGCCGCCCCCCCTCCCGCCCCTACAATGCTACGCCCCTGCCTACGTCATCACCGCCACCTTTGTCACCACTAGCCAAAAAAAATATAATGGGTGAACCTATTTTATACATTTTTATCTAAATGACTTACTAAAACTCATATTTTTTAACATAACTCATGCTAACCTGAACAAAATTAATACTTTTTTTAATGATCCATCTTATCATAATTCTTTTACTTGTTACACGACCATTTCGTCATGATTATTGACACTTCAGCTACTTCTTTTTGACAAATACGAAACATAGTTTATTAGTGTTCAGTATTATTGCATATCTTGTTTCTTTTGGTTGACTTAGCATAGTTAATAACATTTCTTGTGATTGTTGAACCTTCTATAGAGTTTTAAATAACATAATCTATGCAGCCCCCACCCTTGTGTGTGGGTGACATGGAAAACGATGGGTAGAGCCTAGCCTCTTTGAGATGTCAGTTTCAATCCATGATCCTACCGTGTTTTACTGATTTTCCACTGTCGTGCCTTCGAGCAGGTGGGGGGTCAGGTTTTCCTCGGAACTGGTGGCTTGGTGGGTTGGCTGCCTAGCGCCACCTATAGGGCAGGCACCTAAGACGTGTCTTCACCTAGGGGCATATGGGGTCTTTTGTAACTAATTGGTGGATACCCCAGATAGTTAAGACATCGTTTGTTAGCCGTTAAAAAACATAATCTATGCCTACCAGCCTACACCACTTCAATTATATGGACTAAAGGTTGGAAGTGTTTTTAGCCTATAGAGTATTGCACTAAAATAAAATACAAACTATTCTTAGGGGTTGTTTGGTAGTCTCTGAATGATTATTAAGAGGCTACATCTTAATAGTCAATAACCTTTGAATAGTTAAGATGTAATCTTAAGTATGAATGGTTAAGAGGTAACATCTTAATGGTTGCCTCTTAACCATTAAGACATAAAGTTACCTCTTAACCATTCAGATGTTATTGACTATTAAAAGGCAGCCTCTAAATGATCATTAAAATGCTACCAAACAACCCTTTAGTTTGTTATTACGGAATTTGTTGTTTTAGTTAACTTTCTCCAGGAGGTGTAATTGAAAAAATGGAGGGCAAGTACGAAATCATATATTAAAACTTGGAGCAAAGAAAAGAGATATGTAAGATTATAAAGGTTTTATTTTCTAAAAATGGATTACATAACTTTTTTTTGAACATAAAGGTTTATAAATACTAGAACCTTTTAAAATCATAATCCCGTTTAAGCATAATAAAAACATATGCAATGGTAAAAAAAATGTTTAGAACTATGTTTGTAATGGCAAAAATATTCTAACCAAAAGAGCAAGCTAGGTGACGTAATAGATGAAGTAAAGATGACTAAAGTTTGGAACATTCTTCAAACTATTAAAAATCTACAAATTTGGAGTTGAATATAAGTTTACAAATTGAACTACTTTAAAAGTAAAATATTTGGTTGCATAAAACAAATTAAACATAATCAAACGTTAGTGGAACTTCCTTTGTATTAGGTAACATTACAACACATGCTTTTGAAAGAAGACACCTCCTTTTGTATTTTCTTAACTAATTATCAACCTTTTTATTTTTAATTTCCAAAATAATATAAGCTTTAACTCAATTTGGCAGAATTAATACTTTTTTAACAGTTAAAAAGTCAAATTCGATTTTGAATATAAAGTTTTATTTTTGAGAGTTGATAAGACTTTTTTCCCCACAAACTGGTCCATCAGCTTGTGTTTGTTTTTTCTTTTACTTTTTAAGAAAATTCATGGCCTTTACATTTTAATAGATAGGATAATGAATAAAATACCCTGAAATAGGATTTAGGTATTTGGTTCTTTCCAAACGGATTGATTATTACTTTTCAGAATGTTACATAGAGAATAGTTATAATAGGTGTTAGGACTAGAATTGTAATAGTATAATAATGGAGGGACCGAATGTGACAATTGTAATAGTTAGGTTGTTGGCGTCTGTTATTGACAGTTAATAATAACGAACATACCCCAAGCTATCATTAGGCTTGTTTGGGTTTCCCTTATCTTCTCTCTGTGTAATCTCTAATCCAAGCTATCAATTGGTATCAGAGTCACCGATTCTCATCGGAGCTCCGGCCAATCGCCATTAATTCAGATCATCGTTTCCGATTGTTCCTTCATTCTTTCAATTCGTACTCTGTTTTTCATTTCCTAGCTTTCTTTTCTTTTGAAACAAGGAATTGATCTTTCTTGATCATTCCATTCCATCAAATTGATCATTTGGATCATTTGATCCCAGTGGATCGATCTATTCGAGATTTGTCCATTCTTGTAATCAATTTTTCTTTTCCATTCTTTCAGTTTTCAAAATCAATAATAATAACATGACTACTCGTAATCAAGAAGTTGATAGGATAGCCAAAGATGTTAGTAGGCTGGATGAATTTTCGGTATAGACTCAAGAGAGTTTATTGAGTCTTAAATCAACATTTGATCAATTGCAAGCTACATTTGCAAAGATTGAGAAACAGGGGACTATGGTTTCTCGTAATGAAGGGGAGAGAGTCTGTAACAACAGATTGACAAAGGTTGAATTCCCTAAGTTCAATGGAGATGACGTGGAGGGATGGATGTATAAATGTGAACATTTTTTCTCTATTGATGAAACTCCTGAGAGATACAAGGTCAGGTATGCTGTTGTCCATTTAGAAGGCAGAGCATTACAATGGCATCAAGGCTTTATGAAGTCAATAGGGAAACAGATTAGTGATATAACTTGGGATGAATATACCAGAAATGCCTCAACAAGATTTGCAGCAACATTAATAGAAGATGCTATGGGGGCATTGAAGGCATTAACACAAAAAGGTGAATTAGAGGATTATTGTGATGAATTTGATTTGCTATTGAATAAGGTAACCCTACCTGATGAATACACAATCAGTTTGTTCATTGAAGGTTTGAATCCAGAAATTAAATGTCATGTAAGAATGTTTAAACCAAAAACATTAAGAGAAACATATTCTTTGGCAAGAATGCAAAATCAGTCTAATAAGGTACTTGGCTTGGGGAGTATGAGTGGTACAGGATCTTCTGGCCACAAATACAGTTCTACAAGAACTAATAATTTGACCAATATTGGGAAGCAACCTGTTTTGGCAACTCCTGTCAATTCAGTTCCTTCCAATGCCATTGTACCAAGGAAAGTAAGTAATAAGTACATGGATGACAAAAGAGCCAAATGGGAGTGTTTCTTCTGTGATGAAAAATATGTGGCTGGACATAGCAGAGTTTGTAAAGGCAAGAAACAACTGTTTTTGGTTGAAGTGGAAGAGTACCAAGATGGTAATGAGGGTGATACAGTAGAAGAAGAAGATTTGATTCCTGGTATTCCACAGATCTCATTAAATGCATTGATGGGCATTCCTTATTTTTCCACTATGCAAGTGGTGGGAATGGTTGGAACAAGGTATTTGTATATTCTGTTGGATAGTGGGTCAACACATAATTTCATGAGTAAGTCTTTAGCCCAGAAATTAAAATGTCCCATTAAACAAATACCACATGTTCAAGTAACAGTTGCTGATGGTAATAAAGTGGAATGTGTTAATCTTTGCAAAGATTTTCAATGGATGATGCAAGGCACCTGGTTCACTGCTGATATGCTGGTAATTGATTTGGACAATTATGACATTGTTCTGGGCATACAATGGTTAGAAACATTGAATGACATAGTGTGGAATTTCAAGAATCTCACTATGAAGTTTAATATAGCAGGCCAAGATTTTGAGTTAAAGGGAACCAAAAGAAAGAATGTGGGTCTGTCATCTATGGAAAAAATCACAAGTATAATTCAAAAAGAGAACACAGTGGTGCAGGCTCAGTTATTCACCATTCAAGATTATGCCAGCAATCAACAAATGTATCAACCTGTTATTGGAGAAGGATTACAAAATGAAGAATTGGGGAGATTGTTGAAAGAGTATGAAGACATTTTTGAGATTCCAAAAGGATTGCCTCCTTCAAGACCATTTGATCATAGAATTGTCCTCAAAGATGAAAAAGTTAATCTGAATTTAAAACCATACAGGTATCATAGTGCACAAAAAGATGTGATTGAACAGATGACACAAGAATTACTGGATTCAGGGGTCATTAGGCACAGCAGTAGTTCATTTGCTGCACCTGTAGTACTTGTGAAAAAGAAAGATGGTTTATGGAGAATGTGTGTTGATTATAGAAGGTTAAATGAGGCAACAGTAAAAGATGTGTTTCCTATTCCTCTCATTGAAGAGCTTTTGGATGAACTACAGGGAGCTGTGGTGTTTTCTAAGCTAGACCTCAGATCAGGGTACCATCAGGTTAGAATGTTTGAACCTGACATTCATAAAACAACTTTTAAAACACATCAAGGGCATTTTGAATTTTTAGTATTACCATTTGGATTAACAAATGCCCCTGCAACATTTCAATCTTTAATGAATGCCACCTTTAAAGAAGTTTTAAGGAAATGTGCATTAGTATTCTTTGATGATATACTAGTGTACAGCAATGGTTGGAACCAACATTTGGTGGATCTAAGAACTGTTTTAGACTTAATGAGACAAAACTCTTTAAAAGCAAAGAAATCTAAGTGTTCTTTTGCTGGTAAAAAAGTGGAGTATTTGGGGCATATTATCACCCAAGATGGGTATCAAATGATCCTGCTAAGATCATTGCTATACAAGAATGGCCTACACCTGTGACTGTTAAGCAGTTGAGAGGATTCTTAGGGTTGGCAGGCTATTATAGGAGATTTATTAGGAATTTTGGTCTCTTGGCCAAACCCCTGACAGATTTGTTAAAAAAGGAAGGTTTTAAATGGAATGAAGAGGCTACTTTGGCCTTTAATGAAATGAAAAGGATTCTTAGTTCTCCTCCTGTTCTTAAGTTGCCTGATTTTTCAAAAACCTTTATCATTGAAACTGATGCTTCAACAAAAGGAATGGGGCAGTTTTAATGCAAGAAGGCCACCCTTTAGCATTTATCAGTAGAGCACTTTCTATTAGACAGCAGAGTTTTTCTGTCTATGAGAAAGAATTATTAGCTATAATCATGGCAGTGAAACATTGGCATCACTACCTGGTCACTAAGCATTTTGTGATTAAAACTGATCATCAAAGTTTAAAACATTTGCTAGAACAGAAAATAGTGACCCCATTGCAACAGAAATGGTTGTCAAAACTACTTGGTTATGATTATGAAATCTGTTATAAGAAAGGGGTGGACAATGTGGTGGCAGATGCTTTATCAAGAGTGCAAGGAATGGCACTATTTGAAATGAGCATCAGTTCTGTGAATCCTGCTTTGTGGCAAAGGATTCAAGAGGCATGGCAACAAGACCCTAAGACTAAAGAGTTGATTGATAAGCTTCAGAAAGGTTCAGTAGTGAAGAACAGATCATGGGATGGTCAAATGTTAAAAAGAAAAAAATAAGATATTAGTAGCTGATGATCCAGACTTGAGAAAAGACATTATTGCCCTTTATCATTCTTCTCCTATTGGGGGTCACTCAGGGGTAGTACCTACTATTGCCAGGATTAAGGATTTTTTCTATTGGAAAGGTTGTACAAAAGAGGTTCAGCAGTTTGTCAAAGAATGTACTACATGTCAAAGATCAAAGTATGAGACAGTAGCTTATCCTGGGCTACTTCAACCATTACCAATCCCTAAGACAATATTTAGTGACATTTCAATGGATTTCATCTCAGGGTTACCAAAGATCCAAGGAAAAGATACAATTTTTGTGGTTGTTGATAGGTTGACTAAGTATGGTCATTTCTTACTGCTCAGTCATCCCTATACAGCATCTACTGTGGCAAGAGTTTTCTTAGACAATGTGTTTAAAATTCATGGAAATCCTGACACCATTGTATCAGATAGAGACCTTGTGTTTTTGAGTAATTTTTGGCAAGAATTTTTGAAGTTGCAAGGAATTCAGTTGGCTATGTCTTCAGCCTATCATCCCCAATCAGATGGTCAAACATAAGTGTTAAATAGATGCTTGGAAGGGTATTTGAGAAGTATGTGTATGGATGCTCCTTTAACATGGGTCAAATGGATTCCTTTGGCTCAATGGTGGTATAATACCACATGGCATTCTGCCATCAAAATGTCACCATATGAAGCTTTATTTGGTGTCAAACCAAATCTGCACATTCCTTACATCCATGGGGATACTCCTATAGCTGCAGTTGAAGATTTACATAAAGATAGGGAGGCAATGATTCAGAAACTTAAAAAGAATTTGGAGGTTGCAAGAAACAGAATGAAACAAATTTCTGATAATCACAGGACTGATAGAGAGTTTCAGGTGGGAGATTGGGTGTATGTTAAGCTCCATCCTTTTGCTCAGCAATCTTTGAAGAATCATCATAATAGGAAGCTTTCTCCTAAGTACTTTGGACCTTTCTTAGTTCTTAAGAGGGTTGGCAAAGTAGCATACAAATTGGATTTACCTCCTACTGCTCAGATTCATCATACTTTCCATGTGTCTCTTCTTAAGAAAGCTCAAGGTTCTCTAATTCCTACTGATGATTTACCACAGGGGCCTAGATTTGTGTTGCAGCCAAGAGCAGTCATTGATAGACAATTGGTGAAAAGAGGTGATAAAGCTACTATGAAGGTCCTAATACATTGGAATGGTTTACCCATTACTGATGCTTCTTGGGAATTTTTGGATGATATGCAAGCAAGGTTTCCTGATTTTACTTTTTGAGGACAAAAATGTTGTTAAGGAGGGGGTATTGTTACATAGAGAATAGTTATAATAGGTCTAAGGACTAGAATTGTAATAGTATAATAATAGAGGGACCGAATGTGACAATTGTAATAGTTAGGTTGTTGGCGTCTGTTATTGACAGTTAATAATAACGAACACACCCCAAGCTATCATTAGGCTTGTTTTGGGTTTCCCTTATCTTCTCTCTGTGTAATCTCTAATCCAAGCTATCACAGAAACACCTCCAGACGAACTCTGATTTTAAAATTAGTGAATTCATACACAAATAACTATATATAACTAATACATGGGAACATATAATATTAAATTAGGTACAATTATAATATGCCGTTAAAAAAAAGGAGGTTATATTAACATCCCCCACTTCTATCCCCCCCCCCAGCGCCTCGGTCAGTTATTCTGATTTGAACCCAGGCGCCTCGCTTTGGCCAAAGCGAGGCGCTTCGAATCCAGCTTTATTTTTGGGGTATTTTTTGTGTTTTGAATTGGTTTTTTATTTTTATTTTATTTTTTTATTTTTAATATAATTATTGTAAAAAAATATAAAAATGAATAAACAAAATAATAACTACCAACTTTTATCGACATTGCTCCAACATAGCTAATCATTGCTCCAACTCAACTCAACAAGACATTTAAGCCGAAGACACTTTCCTTCCAACACAGGGGTCATTAACCTTTTTCCCAAATATGTGGCAAAATATGAAATGGCATGCAAATATGTTGCAAAACGGTATATTACAATAATCAGATTTGCTTATGGTCCAACACCAAATCTCATTATCTGTCAACGACGAAGGCAACCTGAAACAACCGGATGGTTGGTAGCTCTAGGTAAGAACATTGTGGATGAGGATTGTTTACCTTCCCATTGATTTCAAGTATGTTGCCTTCATCATTGACAGATATCTCTCTGACAACAACTGAATTTTACTTGCTTGCCTGAACATTTTGAAAATAGCGATGGATGATATCGATCAAATTGCCAGAGGCTCATTGGTCTTCAGAGTTTCCAGCGTTTAAGATGACACTTCTAGGAGATTCATGAAGATATTCATCAAGACCTTTTGCAGAGGTTCACTATTCATATATAAAGAACATTAAGTAACCAATTGTCAAAGGGTCACTATTCATCAAAGTTTCCAACCACTATGAAGTTTATCTACTCACAGTGGTGTGGTCTACCTTTTTGCTTATGATCCAACACCAAATCTCATTATCTGTCAACGATGAAGGCAACCTGAAAACAACCGGATAGTTAGTAGCTCTAGGTAAGAACATTGTGGATGAGGGTTGTTTACCTTCCCATTGATTTCAAGTATGTTGCCTTCATCGTTGACAGATATCTCCCCGACAACAACTGAATTTTACTTGCTTGCCTGAATAGAAGGGTCACTATTCATATATAAAAGAACATTAAATAAGCACTTGCCAGAGGGTCACTATTCATATATAAAGAACATTATTCATATATCCAGGTACAGGAATTGTTTACCTTCCCATTGATTTCAAGTATGTTGCCTTCACCGTTGACAGATATCTCTCCGAAAACAACTGAATTTTACTTGCTTGCCTGAAAGCGGTCCAAATACCATTGTTGTTGGATGTTCATGTGAGAATGCATAGTACAAAGTTCTTTTGACAAACGTCTGACTGACCTGAAGTTCCTTTGCAACCTAGTTCCTTTTTAATTATAAACAACATTAAAGAGGGAGCTAGATATTCCTCCTGATAAGCATGAATTGTTTACCTTCCCATTGAAAGATTAAAAAGTCACTATTCAACGATGAAGTTGTTTTCGGAGAGAAATCTGTCAACGATGAAGGCAACCTAGAACTAGGTGATGGTCATACCGACATGAGGGTAGTCCATTGGTATTAATGGCAAAGTGATTGTAAAGGAAGAAGAAGAGAATGCTATATAATGTGGCAGAGAATGATCAGGTGTGATTAGTTTCTTTTGCAGCAAGATATCTTGCCTTCATACCTTTACGGAGGTTTGCCAGAGGGTCACTATTCATATATAAAGAACATTAAATAAGCACTTGCCAGAGGGTCACTATTCATATATCGACAAGAACTGAATTTTACCAATTAAGCCCCCACCTTCTATTTAAAGCTAGGTGCTTCGGGTCAAATCATACGAGGTGGCAGAATTATACCTTCCCATTGATTTCAAGTATGTTGCCTTCATCGTTGACAGATATCTCTCTGACAACAACTGAATTTTACTTGCTTGCCTGAACATTTTGAAAATAGCGATGGATGATATCGGTCAAATTGCCAGAGGGTCATTGGTCTTCAGAGTTTCCAACCCCTAATACCATACAAATGACCGTGTTTGAAAATCAGAGAGTTCTTATGGAAGTTGCTAAAATAGTTAAACAAATGTATTTGTGAATAATACATTCATCAAAAAAGACCATCTCTTTGTTAGTCACCGTCATAGGGAAATCTACTCTCACACTTATGCGTAGATCAAGGATATTCATGTGAGAATGCATAGTACAATATTCTTTTGACAAACGTTTGGCCGACCTGAAGTTCCTTCATCGTTGACAGATATCTCTCGGACAACAACTGAATTTTACTTGCTTGCCTGAAAATGTCTACCTTCCCATTGATTTCAGTCGGATCAGCGATTTTGTTTACCCTCCCATTGATCAGAGAAGTTTAAGCTAATCAAACTCATATCTCAAGCCGGTTTGCTGTAGGACTGGCACCCTGTATGGCCCAATTGAAATGACACATGCAAAATGTAATGTCATGCACAATGTGTACGTGTAGCTAAGTGTAGTCGATGATGGCGCAGAGGTAGGAAAGTATTCATATATAAAAAACATTAGACAGTCACTATTCAACGAAATGTATCTACTCACAGCGACATCGAACACTTTATATAAGTTTTATTAGCTTGAATCTCTCTTATCCATGGTATCCACTTGTGACAACCGTCACCTTCAATTTTATTATTTATACAAATCTAGTCCTCAATTTTTTTATTTACATTTTGAGTAAATCAATTAAAACAAAATTGATAATATTATGACTACTGTTTAGCGAATTTAATGTTTCATAAAACTAACCAGATGATTATCGTTATGTTTTAATCACTTAACCATACTTGTCATTTTGTGTAAAAATAATAAAAATAACAAGATGCATTATATCTAATAACGTATAAATATCCATGTGATTAAGGAGACATGTCATTAGAATTGACTTTGATTTATGAAAATTATTTAACTAACTTTGTCAAAACTGAATTTTGTATTCAATTGTGTTGGACAGTTACAATAGAAATTTTTATGACTATTAAATATAATAATAATGACAGTAACATAAATATTAATATTAGTGTTAATATTGATGATAATAAATAAGAATTAAATGCTATATGTTTTGTTCAAACATAAATTTATTTAATCAATATTAACTAAATAACTAAATTCAATAGTTAATAGTAGTTTATGGTTTTACCAAAATAAAATAATATATATGTACTTTCAATTATCTATTTCATAATCAATTTTTTAGTCTTTTAAATTGAGTTAACCACAATTAGTTACATAACAATTGAGTGTCTTGAAACGGTCGTCTTTAATGGATTTTTTTAGCTCTTGGGGTCCATGTAGCATTCGCAAATTTTTCAATGATTTAATTACAACTTTAGGGATGTAAACTGACAATGATCCAAAGTAGTAAAGTGCCTAACCTGTAACTTAATATAATGTTTAAAGCATGATTGTAATACCTTATTTATTTATCTTAAAACAATTTAATGTGTCACAAATATATTAATTACAATTGCTTTGGCCAAAACGTTTTATATATTAATTATTATAACATTATGTAACATCTTGGATTTCTAATTATAATTTAATGTATAGGTCCCTAGGTTCTATATATATATTGTGTGAAAGTGTCTCTTCATTATATTCCTTGATAACATAATAAAAAAAAAAAAGATCCTAACCTTCACCACCACTATTCTCTGGTTATCAACCACACCCCATCATCTTGCTTTGCCTTCTAATTATCTAAGGCTTTGAAACATTCATCACATGCGTACGGAATATTCGTATTCATCATCATAATCGATGTGAGTATATCTTTCCCCTTTTTTACTGTTTTACTCTTTTGGGGTGACTCATGTACTATTATTACTAAACTTACGTATGTTATTATATAGCAATGTGCTCATTGATATGTTTTGTGTGAATTGTATGAACGATTTGTCAAAGTCATTAACCTTTGGGCCGCACCTAACAATGAGTAGTACTACGAATTATATCCCTTGGTTACTTACGTGAACGAGTTAAGTCCTTGGTCATTGTTATGGTTTTTCTTAAACGATGTGTGAACGATTATTGAACGATGTGAGGCTTGATTTTGACCCTTTTACATATTACAATATCATAGCACATACATTGCGAAACACTTTTCTATTATATGTATTTAAACAGGGTATGCTCACCAATACATTTTTGTATTGACAAATTATTTTCGTACATGTTTCAGGTTATTTGAGATGCATTCGTTAAGCTTTCGGATTCATATTTAGATTTAGATTCATTGTATTTCAGTTTAGGTGACATTTAGAATTGTTGTATTTCATTTCAATGTAATAAACTATTTAATCAATGTATCAATATTTACACTTTTAGTCAATGAGCTATCGAACAATCATCACTACGTGACACCTTGATGTTTCCGCCATCGGTTGGGGTGTTACACCACTAACCGTAGCGATTATCGAAAGATTTATTTTAGGAATTGTTTGAGAATATATTTTCTGATCAAAGGATCCATAACTGAACAGTCATTTGGAATGTTCCTGATCATTACAGTAACGATCGCTTTACAATGCCAAAAACGACTATCATCACTCTGTATGGGTTGTTTGTTAGCGCCGATCCTACTGTCGATTTCTTTCCACACCCATTGCTCCAACATAACTTGCACCGGCTTGAGATATGAGTTTGATTAGCTTGAATCTTTCTGATCCATGGTATCCACTAACCGTGTTTAAAAAACAGAGAGTTCTTATGGAAGCTGCTAAAATAGTTAAACAAATGTATTTGTGAATAATACATTCATCAAAAAGACCATCTCTTTGTTAGTCACCCTCATAGGAAAATCGACTTTCACACTTATGCGTAGATCAAGGAGATTGATGAAGATATTCATCAAGACCTTTGGAAAATGCAAATCCAAGATCCAGGATGAGCTAGATATTCCTCATGATGAGCATTAATTGTTCACCTTGCCATTGATTTCAAGTATGTTGCCTTCATCATTGACAGATATCTCTCTGACAACAACTGAATTTACTTGCTTGCCTGAACATTTGAAAATAGAGATGGATGATATCGATCAAATTTCCAGAGGGTCATTGGTCTTCAGAGTTTCCAACCCCTAATACCATACAAATCACCCTTAGAGAGATTTAAGCTAATCAAACTCATATCTCAAGCCGATGCAAGCTATGTTGGAGCACTGTTCTTCTTGATCTTCACACTTGCTTTAGGATCTCTGATCTTCTTCCTATGATCTTCACACTTGCTTTTGACAAACGTCTGGCTGACATGAAGCTCCTTTGCAACCTGGTAGAAAGGAACTAGGTTGCAAATATAATAATAATTTAAATAATTATAATATTTTAAAATTATAAAAATCCCTCACATCACGATTTTGCATCCAGCAATAATGAGTAACCTACTAACCTCTATTAATAGACTTCATTTATTTCTTCATCTTCTTCTACTTGAAGTGCAGTGTGATAACTAACCTTTCATCTTATCTGTTTAAAGTCCTAACAAAATGTAAACTAAAAGAACAAGGCTTCAAACACAACTTTTTGCTCAAGGTAATATTATTGTAATATAATATTTCAGCTGTACTAGTTGTCGAAAGAAATCGAGTAATGATAGTCGTTTTCGGCGTTGTAAAGCGATCGTTACTGTAATGATCAGGAACATTCCAAATAACTATTCACCCGAAGCTTTACTTTCCTACCTCTGTTTTGAATTTTTTGTTTTATAAAGTGTTCGATGTCACTGTGAGTAGATACATTTTCATTGAATAGTGACTTTTTAATGTTTTTTATATATGAATAATTTCCTACCTTTGTTATGAATTAGTATATAGAGAGCAAACCGACGAACATCATTCAAAACTTTAAACTTACCGCTAACCTCTGCGCCATCATCGACTACAGCAAACCGACGATCTTCCTCCACGGCACTCCTAATAGGTCTCTCTTTATTTCACCGTACGATTTAAGGTTCCAGTTTTGTTTTTGTTGCTTTTTAATAATAAGTTTTGTGTTTATCAAACCCTAACGTCTGAAAATATGGATCTCGTTGTTTGATCGGTTAGTGGATACCATGGATCAGAGAGATTTAAGCTAATCAAACTCATATCTCAAGCTGGTGCAAGTTATGTTGGAGCAATGATTTATTATTATTATTATTATTATTATTATTATTATTATTATTGTTATTTTATTTCTGTTTTGAGGGTGTAATGATGATGATGGTTATGATTTGACAAACGATTTATGAAAGTATCAAGAATCGGAAATTAGTAAAACGATTTCGGTATGTTTTAATTGATCGAACGTGACTTCTAAAAACCACAAACGATCAATTAAATATTACGAAACGCGTCAAACAAAGACCGGAAGTCCAGCATGTCGATTAGACATGCAAAAATCGTGTTTTGAAAAAAATATGGGTATCGACTGTATAGTCGGAGCACCACGTACAATGATTCATGAAAGTTGAACAAACTCGGATGTTTCAACCAAAACACACAAACGAGCAATAAACGACCCGTAACGCCTCAAACGAATTTTGTTGTATTGGGAACAACTAAAAACATTTTAAAATGAATTAAAATTATTTTTTAATCAATAACAAGTATTTAAAATGAACTAAAACAAATTATTTTTTTAAAAAAAGGCCAAAGCGCCTAGCTTTGGCCAAAGCTAGGCGCCTGGTTTGCTTGATTAGACCACAGGCGCCTAGCTTTGGCCAAAGCCACGCGCTTTGGCCTTTTTTTAAAAAAAAAAAGTTAATTTGTTTTAATTCATTTTAAATACTTGTTATTGATTAAAAAATAATTTTAATTCATTTTAAAATGTTTTTAGTTGTTACCAATACAACTAAATTCGTTTGAGGTGTTACGGGTCGTTTATTGCTCGTTTGTGTGTTTTGGTTGAAACATTCGAGCTTGTTCAACTTTCATGAATCATTGTACGTGGTGCTCCGACTATACAGCCGATACCCATATTTTTCCAAAACACGATTTTTGCATGTCTAATCGACATGCCAGACTTCCGGTCTCTGTTTGACGTGTTTCGTAATGTTTAATTGAACGTTTGTGGTTTTCAGAAGTCACATCCGATCAATTGAAACATATCGAAACGCGGAACCCTTGTTTGAGTATACTCGTGTTCAGCCTTTAAAGAATTATAAAGTCATTTTACTAATTCTCGATTCTTGATACTTTCATAAATCGTTTTACTAATTTCCGATTCTTGATACTTTCATAAATCGTTTGTCAAATCATAACCATCATCATCATTACACCCTCAAAAAAGAAAATAAAATAAAAATAAATAATAATAATTATTTATTATTATAATAATAAAACAAAGGAATTAGGTTGCAAATATAATAATAATTTAAATAATAATAATAATGTAATATAGTCATGGTTAGTGCTCAAAGAAGTCAACCTTTGTTGACTCCTAGAAGTCTTGAAAACCAAATGACTTTTACAAGATACTTGAAACAAGGTATGGATATGGAGAATATGCAATGAGATGATTTCGCACAAGATTCCAATACAAGCAAGTCAAATTCAGTTGTTGGACCAACTTGAGATATGAGTTTGATTAGCTTGAATCTCTCTGATGCATGGTATCCAATAACCGTAGCGATTATCGCGTGTCATGGATCCTTTGAAAGTGGATACCATGGATCAGAGAGATTTAAGCTAATCAAACTCATATCTCAAGCCGGTGCAAGTTATGTTAGTGATATATGTCATCTTCTTCTTCAACTTGCATCCTCTTGATCTTCACACTTGCTTTTGGAACTCTGATCTTCTTCCTAGGAAAGTAAAGCTTCAGGTGAAAGTGGATACCATGGATCAGAGAGATTTAAGCTAATCAAACTCATATCTCAAGCCGGTGCAAGTTATGTTAGTGATATCTGCCATCATCTTCTTCTTCAACCGGATGGTTGGTAGCTCTAGGTAAGAACATTGTGGATGATGATGATAATAACTTCTCTTCAGATTCTGATTGCACCGGTAGAATTGGAATTGGAATTGGAATTATTGTTAGGAATTGGAGTGGACAAACCGAGGCCTAAGGTGAATTCGTTTGGTGATGGTAAACCTAGAGAGGTTTTGCTTCAGGAGAAAGGTGTGGATTATCGGAATTGAATACTTAGAGAAGACACGCGAAGCTTTAGACTCCAAGCGGATCCTTTGATTGCCAACTCAACTCCCGTAGAACATAGGCCTCTACAAAGTTTGATCAATTCGCGTTTTATTTAATGAAATTTAACGCGCATAATGCATTCGAATTGGTTTTTTATTTTTTTCTAAAAGTAGAAAAAACTATAACAACATTGACAACTAACAAAAAAAATTGTAGAACAAAAGAAGAAAGTGTTATTCTCTGTTACCAAGCATGTCAAGAAATGATAATTTTCAAATATTGCAGATCAAGGTCTTCATGATTAGAGATGATAAAGGATAACGAAGTTTAATGTTGTATTTTTCCCGAAAGTACTGAATCTATTGTTCAAGCTTCCTGAATCTATTGTTAAAATCTTTGACTATACGTGGTTGATGATGTCAAGTTTAATTTTTTTTTTAACTTTTTAAAATAATTATATTAAAAAAAAACCATTCAAAACACCAAAAAAATACCCTAAATTAAAACTTGATCCAAAGCGCCTCGCTTTGGGCAAAGCTAGGCTCTTTGGATCAAAATATTCCACTTTTCCTGCCACCTCGTACGTCTCGTTTGGTTTGACCCCAAGCACCTCGCTTTGGCCAAAGCGAGGCGCTTTAGGGAGGTTGAAATAGAAAGATGAGGGATGTGAATAGCTGGGGCCTAAAAAGGTACAATTATAATACAAGCTGCTTCAAATTAAATTAATTAAGTGTGATTTCTGTTAGAGGGGAGGTCCAAGGTTCAATCCTTGGCAAGGGTGTTGTAGTTTAGAATTATTGATGTAATAGTATAGGAGATGTAATTTGCCGTTCAAAAAAAAAAAAATTAAGTGTGATTTATTCTTAAAACATTCGGCCTTTAATTAAAAGTGGTGCTAAACTTATCCCCTCATTAATTTTTACTGAACATAACTGTCCTTTAAGTTTTACAGTGATACAATTCAAACCTTTTATTTTTATATTATCAATTTTTAATAGTTTGTTATCAACCTAAAAAAACTTTTTTTTATGTTTTATTGATACTTTTTATCGTTTTTCAAAATAGTATTTTATTGTCTTAAAACCGTTTCTTTTAAAGACGTTAGAAAACTTTTGCAAATTATTTTTTTGGTAAAATTTTTAACGTTTTGATCTTTTGTTAGAGAACTATAATAATTAACTAACATTTAGTTTGATCAATACATTTCATTCTTTTCTCAAATGATGATAAATGATGCAATTGAACCAAATAAAAAAGTTTGTATACACTAAGTAAAAAGGTTGAATCCTTTCAGTTTCATGAGTTCAAAATAGTTATATGATTAAAATGAACACGTAGACATTGAAAACAATTTAAAAACAATAATTGATTAGGTTATATAAATAGGGATCGTTATGTACTTTTAGTATTAATTTCACCACTCCTAATTTTTAAATGTATTAAAAAATGAGGATTTTAAAGGGGAATTAGAATTAAATAATCTAAACTTTGTGTGTTGGAAGACAATAATCCTAATTTGAACATTGGAATCTAACATGCCTAATTTGTCTTGGTTTTACCCAGTTAGTTTTCTGCCTACGTGGCATGCCACGTAGCCAGGAAACTAAATGTGGGCTCTGATTTTTACACATCATCTGCCACATGAAACATTTTTTACACGTCATCTGCCACATGGCATGCCATGTATGCAGAAAACTAAATGTGGGCTCTGATTTTTGCCAACTGGGACATTTTTTACACGTCATCTGCCACATAGGCAAAAAACTAACTGGGCTGGGTTAAACCTAATTAGTTTTTTGGTCCAATGAAATAAAAATCAAAACAAGTTGGGCCTGTTGGATTTTAATGTTCAAGTTGGGATTATTGTATTTCAACCCGACAAAGTTGAGATTATTTAATTTCAATTTCCTTTTTAAAGGGGCGAAATTTGATAAATATAAAATAGTTTTTTTTTTATTTTTTATTTTTTTAAAGAAAGGAGGTATAAAAAGTAAGAAGTATGGTGCATTTAACCCACCCTAATTAAACTTTTTGCATATGGTTTTTTGGACGAATCACTTACCAACATAGTAAGATACAAAACATGTATAAAATCCCTTGTAAACATTGCAGTTTATGGCGATATGCCAATTGGACTATTAAGTTATCAAAGATCTCAAGAAACTAAAGAAACATGTTCGGATTCTAACATGATTGTTTAGCAATCTCGTATGCAGTGGCGAAGCTTGGTTCTTGAATCGAGAGGGGCCGAACTCAATTTTGTTCGATCGGTAGTGGCAAATTGGCGGGGGCCGGACTTAACCCGGACTCAATTTACCTATGAAAATCGCAAATTTCCACCACTGCGCCAAAAAACGAGAGAGGCCAGTGCCACCCCTTGCCCTTAATATCCTGCGCCCCTGCTCGTATGTAATAGAAACATAGCTTCGTCTAAGCGTTCCATTTGTGACATCAAAGCAACCAAACATAAGTTTTTTTTTTTTACATCTCAATGACAAAACTTGCGAACATTTGAAATGTCAATGAATTTTGATTCGGTCCACAAACCATTATGTAACAATTTCATTCTATTACTAAAACTTGTTGCATCGATATAATTGTTATAGACTAAACGTTGTTAGTTGCTGCTATCAAATTTGCTCAAGTGATTTGAGCATCTACAATTTTTTAGCCATTAAAGGGTTTGTGTGTGTAGCGAATTGGAGGTGTTTTTCCAAGTATATTCATTAGATCCTGGTCGCTGCATATATATATAAAAGGAAAATTGGATTGTAATAATTTCACCTTTGTGTTGTTGGCCAATAATAATCTCACCTAAGTTTATTCTTCCCGCCAGTCCCACCTTTTAATTTATTTTTTTCTCATTGCACCCGTCGTTAAGTCCCACTAACAATGTTAGCTGAAACTCACAATTTTCGACGATTGTTCACCGGATTTGAAAGAGGGAATCGAGACGATGATATTGGTATGTTCAATTGCCAAATGAGCATGGTTTGATGTACACGGTCTTACCGTACACTTTTTTTTTTTTTTTTTTTTTTTTTTTTGCAAGAGGTTGTTTCCGTGACTTAAACCCATGACTAGGGATGAGCAAGTGGTACCGGTACCCGGTACCGAATCGGTACCGAATTCCCGGTACCAAATCAATTTCGGTACCATTACCGGTACCCACATTTTTGGATTTTCAATACTGGTACCGGTATTTACCGGTTTTTATGCTCAAATACCGGTACCGGTACCCACTTTTGGGGAATTTCAGTACCGGTACCGGTTCGGTACCAGACCGGTACCATACTCATCCCTACCCATGACCACAAAGGTCACAAAGCAACAACCTTACTAGTTTCACCAATTTATCTGTTTTGCTTAAAACCATCAATGATACCATTTAAATTCATATAACTACCAAAATAACATCTCACATTCAATCCAATGAAATCAAATAGAATTGTACACCATTGTTTGTTGGTCCAGACAATTAGATCAAACACAAACACGAGATATTTGAAGAGACAAACATGCAACTTTTTTTCTTATGCAAACAAACGAACAAACAAACAAACTTAAAATGAAAAGGGACAAATAAAACCAATAACCCGGGCCCCTATTTATACTAAACTAATCATACTAAACCTACTCAAATACTTATACCAATTACAATATAATACTAACCATAGATCATTATCTCTACTAATTTAATCATACTAGATAATTCTAAATATTCCAACTAATTAATTAATTAAACTCTTCACTTTGATCCCCTCAACATTTTAACTCATACATGTTTTTAGGATTAACTTTCAACATTGTTGACAATCGGACCTCTTAGGTAACAAGGCCATTTTACAAGTTAGGTCACCAACATAGAGTTATGACAGGTCTCTCAAACAAGACCCGATGCAGTGATGCACACTTTGTAAAGTTCGGTTTTAAATAAAGTGATCAACTACTTAATTCTTTTGATAAAAAAATATTAAACCGTACATAATAAATTTTATGTATTAAAGATATATAATAGACCTATTGCAATATCAAAATTATAAACCATATAACTTGAATTAAATGAAATAAATATATGTATGCATATATAGTGGAATAAGTGTTCTTGAAATATGTGGTCAACAGTGACGACCATCCCAACTGATTTTTTCTCAATTTTTTCTCTATATGACAAAACAAGACCGCACATCTTTGACTTTTCCTATACACGAGAAAGGTCAACTAAGAAAGTCAATGCAGAACAAACTAATACTAGTTCAAAAGATAGGTCAACCATGTTTGACTCATTATTTACTTTTTTAGGCCTTTTTTAATTGTTTTTTTTTTATTTAACGGCCAACAAAATTTTTATTAATCCCCGAAAACTAGTGGAAAACTAGCCAATGCCCAATGCACCCAGTACAAAGACTCCCAACAAACAATACTGACACATAAGAAGGTGTCCGTGAGCTTACCTAACATCAATGTGGTGGGAGGGAGTTTTGTGACGGAAATGAGAGAAAAGAGGGTGTCCGTTAGGATGTGGGGCGTCTGTGTAACCCTGATAGCGAAAGCTCTAAGGACTTGTATGTTTGCCGAAGCATATTTCGTCCCATCAAGTGTTACACATTAAGATGTATGGCGGAAGTGGTAGGGCGGTGATGTATTGCAAAATACATCGGTTATTTACATATTTTGAGTCGTTATCGAGTCAGTGTGTGTTGTTTATATATATTTTTCGGTTTCTATTTAGTATTTTATGTGTCACAGGAATCCGGATGGCAAAATAGGCAAATTTATGCATAAACGGTGCTTTACGAGGTCCCGGATGAGTCACAAATGAAAAGAGAAGATAAAAATAAACAAAATTGGAAAAATCATCCCGTCGTGTCACGCGACAGACTTCCTTGCATCCCGTCGTGTCACGCGGCGCTATGCAGATTCAGCTTTGAGGGCGTCGTGTCACGCGACCACTTACCCAGGATCCTGTCGCGTGACGCGATGGCCATCATGAAGCCCAAAATTGTGTTTTTCAAGCCCAAATCGAATTTTAAAACCCTAGAACGAAATTTTAAGGGGTATTCTGCACTTTTGGACGAGAGGAAGCTGCTTTGGAGCACTAGGAGGTGAGAGAAAGGCCAAGGGTCAAGATTTTGAGCATTGGGATCGAGAGTTTCGGGTTTTAATCATTCGGGTTCTTCGTTCCTTTGTTCTTTTGAGTTGCAAACTATGTTTCATGAACTTAGAATTGATTTTATTCCTGTTTTGAACATGTTTATTGGCTAGACTTTCATTACTACTTAGGTTATGATGAATACTCATGATTGAATGAACGTTTTTTATGGTTTTTTGGCTTAGACTATGGGTTGATGATTTAGTAAAGACTTTGATTATTTTTGATCTGGTGTATATGCGTACTTAGTTTTGTTCAATTGATAATTATTTACTCCACATGCGTTTTTGTGAATGTCTTTCATGTATGAATGCGTGTTAGGTTGTGGACTGTGTGTTAGCAACTAGTTTATGGTAAATTGCTAGTGTTTTCCATAGGAGTGGTTTTTGTTGATTGAGTAGTTCTAGGTATTCTTCCAATTCCAATAGTTGTAAGGTGCGGGAATGTCGATTTGTCTAGGGTGTTAAATTGCTAGATTTAGATGTTTTGTAAGAAGATCTTCCTAGTTTCCTTACCACTTCTTGCATATCGAGTCAGGTCAGGTTTTCTATAGTTACCCCTTGCACTCTTAGTGTAGTGAGGCTTTCGGGCTGTAAGGTAGACTGTCTAGCAGGTACTTTATCATCAGAGTAGGTAAGCATGTAAGGGTAACCTCTCAATCGGTAGTTTAACGGCTTATAGGTAACCTTAGGTTTCTCCTTGAGAAGGGTCGAGGGTCCTCTAGTTTATCCTGTAAATTTAGTATCTGAAGATCCCGGTTCCATAGCTAGTTCCATAACCATAGAAGTTCGTAAGTCATGAGTAGGATTCTAACCTAGGTAGTATTTCCACCATCATTTGAATTTGGTTCAGCTCAGTTCACGTCTTAAGTTCAGTTTAGTTTATTTTAGTTAAGCTTTATTTTTCTTGAATTTAGTTTTAGTAAACCCCCCTCTAAAAATAATAAATAGTTTTATTTCAGTTTTAGATAAGTTTTCGAGTCTAGTTACGTCTTCCATTAGAGTCTCGTGGGTTCGATATCCGGACTTACTTTAGCTTTACTAGAGTCGATAGGTTCACTTGCCTATCAGTAGTTTTGTTTTAGAGAGTCTAGAGTATTACTAGGTGTCTAGTTTTAGGTTTAATTTAGTTATTTTTATTAAACTACTTTTAGCACATCAGGCGGTGTCTTGCGAAACTCACCACACGCAAGCCAACTGCCAAAGGTCACATGACACATGGCATTCGACGAGACTAGGTATGAGATATGTACCTGAAACCGACAAGTAAATCTGAAAAATTCACATCATGTAACCAGACCGGTTTTCCCACCTTTCACCAATAATATATCATTTTACTTCATCTTAATTCCACATTAATAAAAAAAAATTAAAGCTGAAAACCAAATGATCAAAAGTACCATACCAGTTCTTGACGAACCACCGTCACATGACACATGGGCATTCGACGAGACTAGGGATGAGATACGAACCTAAAATCGACAAGCAAATCTGAAAAATTCACATCATGTAACCAGACCAAGTATGCGATTAGCTTTAAATTTTTAGCATGTATGAGATAGATATGGTATTCTGTAATACCAGACCCTATTACAAAATACATTAACGCCCATTTATCATAACCATAATCGTAAACGTTATATTTTTATTTCCATTTGTTGAATAATAAAATAATCTACTAATTCATTAATTATGTTTTATATTTCTATTTTTCTTGAACAATAAAAATATACAACAATTGGTAGAATAATATGTTAATTCATTAACGAGTACATGTGGTACACGATGTGTAATTACCTGATATATAAACCGGGTATGAGAAATGGATTTTATAATTGGATATTCCACAAATTTCATTTCATAAACCAAGTTACATTTGGATAATTGGATATGAGATTCAGAAATTGAAAGACAACCGGACCTGACTCGATATGCAAGAAGTTTTTTTTATCGGCAAATTTCAACTTCATTCCACCAAAAAATTGCAAAGAGCATGACTAGTGAGGCACTAGTCACGACCGCATACATCACCATAATTCATCGCCTATTGTTCTAGATCATACGTAAACAATATCAAGATATCGCATTATCGAAATTCACCCAACTCTCCCACGACCACCCTTCCCTTTTGAGTTTGACGTGACTTTGATCTCTCCAAATAAAGCGTCCAACTGTACCCTTTTCCCATTGAAGATATAATCGTTTCGTGCTTTTCAAATCAGCCAAACTGCTGCACTAATGATGATTCTGATCAGACTCTGTCTATGAGATATCTTTGTATGAACTTTTTTTTTTAATGTTTATACGACACTTAAAAAGATGAAAATTCCATTTAGTACTACACTACTATACAATTATTATTTCCAATAACTTTAAGCATCGAATGCTTTCTCTCTTTTTAACCAAAAGCAACAAGCAATATCAAAGCAGAATAAAGCTTACTTCCAAATGTCACAAAAGAAAAAAAAGTTTAATTTAATTACAAATAATAGTTAGTTTACTCATTTGTTCCAAGTCTAACATAACAACAAAAATGCCAACAACAGTGGAATCAAATGAACGGTACAACATATGATCAAAACAACAAATACACATAATCAATAACTAGGATAGTAGAACCCGGATCCATTTACAGGCGGAACACCATACGGCATCATAGGCGGTTGTCCTGGCGCCACGTATCCACCGCCGTTGATTCTGCTTAAGCTACCTTGACCTTGCATTCCACTGTTAGCATACTGTTGCCAAACTAACTGTTCTTGAACCAGCAACTGCTGTTTCTTTTCCATGTCCGCCATTTGAACATAAGACGGTGGAGGGACACTTAATGAGGCGGCAAATGGATCTCCACCAACGGGTTGAACTGACCCGTCAGGTGCTGGGAGTGCCAAAACAGGTGTAGCCGTCTTTCCAGGTAGTGCCACGCTGCTGGCACTGCCGCCAGTTAACTGAGCAGTGCTCACATGTTGTCTCACCATTCCTTGGTCATACATTCCGTTCAGCAGTAACGGATCCAGCCCACCCCCATTGTCGCCTTTTGTTTTTCTAGATTACTAGTGGTTTCCACCAATGCAAGTTCCCAATCGGCTTTTCCAGGCTCGGCAGCTGGATTCTGCCAGGCGGAAGTCACCTCAGATTCCCCGTTCGATCCAAACGCTTCCCAATTCCCATTCCCCTTGTTTGCTGCTGGACCCGCAAACAACGCCAAAGCAAACCTATTTCCTTGATCATCAGCTGTCACCGCCTCCTCTCTTAAATCCACTAAATCGCCGGTGTATTGTGGTTTAGGCGGCGGCTCAACTACAGGCGGTGGCGGTGGTGGAGGAGCACTCTCTGGTGCCGGCAAAGCCTTTATTTCGTTCATATCAGGAACCGGCTCTTCTTCTTTAACTTGTTCCACAACCTCAGGTTTCTTTTCGGGGCTTTTCATAGCCTTCGCTCTATCTCTCACAAATTCCTCCAACGTCTCGAGTAATTTCCCCGTTATTTTCTGAACTTCTGGATACTCGGACGATCTACCAATACCCATATCCTTACACCAATTATAAAACCCTACAAGCTCATCAATCTGTTTCGCAGCGCTAGCATAAGCATCATACGCTTTCACACAATCATGATGTTCCATATCAAAAAACCGATCAAGCAACACAGCTAAAACCTCACATATATCAGCATAGAGTTTAAAACTTTCTTGCACAACAGGGTACAGTGCAACCATAACCATCCTGCTGTTTCTTGCAAGACCTGTCGGTCTGCACGATAACAAGCGATCCAACAGTCTCTGTAAATACCCCATTTTACCAAAAATCCTCTCCGGTTTCATATCCCGTAACGGAGTAGTATCCTTCTTTTCTTGCCCTGATCCACTAGACCCTTCTCTAACATCCCATAAGACCTTGTTTTCCTCATATCTCCATACCTAGGTTCGTCCCGAAACTCATTGTTTTCCGGCGATCTCCACTGATCCTCCCGTGACCTCTCCAGCTCCCCACCGCCTTGCTTCCTCTCATACGCGATCAAATCCAACCTCTGATCCAAATAAAACCCGTAACTCCTCACAAACGCCGAATGATCCCACGAATTCGAATGCGCCTCATCACGAAAATCCGCCATGTTTAACAACCTAGTCCCTCTCCTAGTAGCATACATAATCTCCTGCTGGAAAACCGAATCCCCATCGTTCAACAACCGATGAACCAAAACTATACACTTTAGTGCCACTATCCAATCACGAGTCTTGCTTAACCGCTTCGACACTGCATGAACACACGCGCTCACATACCCTCTTGAATAAGAAGTAAGCTGCAATATCTCCCTAATGTACTTCTCACTAGCCGGATCATCGTCATGACTCGTGGCTTTCACTATCGCCACTTCTAACTCCGGCGCCATATTACTAGCCACCTTAGCTATCCCTATGCTTGTTTGATCCTTCACCGCCCCTATCGCCTTTCGGAGAGTTGTCGGTGCCATTGAATATATTGTTGTTCTTCAGACACAATCCTAGAAACAGTCAATCTCTTTAAGTTAGGGATGAGCATTTCGGTATGATAGTGGTTTCTTAAATCTAACACAAAAACAATAATAATAATAATAATAATAATAATAATAATAATAATAATAATAATAATAATAATATTACTCCTTTCACCCCTTCCCCCGCACACAAACAATAATAATAATATTTTCGGTATAGGTTCGAACCAATATTTTACCTTAAATTATCGTTACCGTATATTTTCAATATCGGTATCCGCACCAAGTTTATGCGGAAATCAGTTTCGGTAAATTGGGTATAGGGAGTAGTTCGGTACGGTATGATAGTAAGTTCAACCCAACACACAGTTAAAGTAACAAAGTTACAAGAAGCAAGTGGTATTCAATTAATCATAATAATACTTAAAGTTAGATAATATACCCTCTAATATTTATATAATTAAGCTTTAATTAACTAAACATAATTGGTAATTAAAACTAGATCTATATATAAAAAATAAATAATAAAAAGAAAGTAGAAGAATGTATATATAATAAAACAGTTAAAACTTTAAAAGAAATGACGAGTTTTGTAGATCTGTAGCTTACATAATGGAGTAATAATAATAATATTAGTAGTCTTTATCATTTTCATATTTATAAAAAAACAGAAGGGTAAGTTTTAGTAAAGTGGAAATGAAGTAGAATTTGGAGTAGTACCGTTGATGATGGAAGAGAAGTGTTGGATCTGAAGTTGATGCCGACACTTATTTTTGTTTTCTCTCTCTAAATCTGTGTGTGTGTTCTTAGGTGGATTTTGTGCAGAAAAAAAGGACTTGGGGTTGGTCGAATTAAGAAAGATCTATAGAGAGAGAGAGAGAGAGGGGGGGGGGGGGGGGGGGGGGGGGTCGTAACTAGGTGAGTGTGGGTTGGGGATGACTGATTTAAGGTGTTGCCACAGTGCCAGACCGTGCTTAGTTTATGATCAATCAGATTTTTTATTTTTTTTTTTCTCTATTAAAAAATTATCATTGTGTTTGAGATTGAATCGATGTTCCATCCAAAAATCAAGAGAGCTACCATTTTTTATTTTTGTTTTTGTTGAAAGTTAACTTAAACGAGAAAAGGAATCTTTAAGATGGAGAGACCCACTCGCTCAAAATTACATCACATCAATACAAAAAGAATTTCAACCTTTTCAATCTATCTTACCTCCATTAAACTGATTCCTATACCAAAGGTAACCCAAAGCTTTAATGTCGGACACTATCTTCGACACCTTAACTTCCATGTTGTTGAATCTTTTCTCGTTCGTAGCTTTCCATACACGACTTGTTTCCTATCACTTGACCCTTCCACCTGTTTAGCCATTTCCAAAACATCTCGAAAAGAAAATAAAAATCCTTTCGGGATATTACACCAAGAACACAGCATCCTAAACTCCATTAGCGATAAAACAAGCCGTGAATATATGATCCGTATTTTCTTCCGTATCACCGCACATCGAACACATGGTATCCCCGAAAAATAATATTCCTCCTTGCGAGAGCGATCATAGTCGGTATTCTATCCAAGTTCGCCCTCCGCATAAACAAATTACACTTGTTAGGAAGCCACTTACACCACTTATAAACATTAACGTTGAGCCTCGGCACATCCTCTAACACCCATTTCCTCGTCTCCTTCACTGAAAACTCCTTAGTCTCCTCTTTGTCCCATACCCATTCATCTCTTTTATTAGTGATCCGAACTGCAACGAGGAGCCGGGGTGACATTCCAAAAGCTCTTAAACTTCACTTTTCGAAGAAGGATACTTGTTCCAATTCCATTTTATCGGCCCACCATCTGAATCCACCCTTATCCGATCATTCACGGTACACCATTTATCCGCATCTAACCGAAATATATTGGAAAACAAGAGCCTCAAAGGAACGTCTTCACCCAAGGATCAATCCAAAATTTAATTTTCGCACCCCTACCAATCACGCCTCGAATCATACTCACAAACTGGTTACCTTGGACTTTCAACCGGTAGCCAAGTTTTACAACTTAAGCCCACGTACCACATATGCTAGCGATAGAGTGCTCGGAGAAAGTTGCTACAACAAATATAGGTCCAACGTTGGTATTGAAGAGGTATAAAACCTCACGTCCGAACTACGACCCCTATTAGACGCGGCTTCTCTCCATAGGACGCGGCTCACCATGACATGTACTCAGGACAAGTGACCGGAGGTCACTAGTTCCGAAGGTTAGTACACCTGACCGAAGGATAGTACAACTATTCTGACTAGTATAAATACCCCTTCAAAAGTACAAATAAGCCACGTTCTGACATACTCCGAACCTCCCTCCCTCTCTCTCTCTCTCTCTCTCTCTCTCTCTCTCTTTATTCTCTTTTCTTCTCCAAACAAATACTTATCTTCACGCCGGAGGGTGGTCAAAGAGAGGCCCTCCCTGCCCCCGTGTGACGAGCCTAACGATTTGTTAAGTTTTGAAGGTTAATTATCTAGAGGTCTGATCAAGTCAGTCGTCTTCAACCTCTCACAAGAGGTACGTCTGGCTTTTGGATCTTCAATTGGCGCCATCCTATTGCAGATCTACTCTCTCCACTCAGATCTGGAATGGATATGGAAAATTTGAATATCGTTGACATCACAAACAAAGAAGACGACGACGTCACTGCTTCTGAACAACACACAGCTGGCTATTCCAGAGTGTTGACAGACTCCGTGATAACTTCTGTTGCTGAAATGGTCACTGCACCCAGTGGGATGCAAACCGTATCAGCAGAGTTTGATGACACTTTTTTACAACGGAACCGTGACTTTCTGTTAAAATTAAAAGAACAGCAAGACAGGGACGAAAGGCTTCGCAGCGTACAGATAAACTTATTTCCTTCTGAAGGAACAACGTCCACAGTGATGTCCACGGTCCACTCCTGCTAGTCTCCAAAGATACTCCACCGTGGTTACGTCCGTTCCATTACAAACACCGTATGGCTTCCTGATGCCTTATGGATATACCGGACCGTTGCCAACTGGACTCACATCCACGGGGCCAATGGCCACCACTTCAGTGATTCCAGCCAAGCAACAACCCAGCTCCAGCATCATCGACGAAGAACTTACAGCCCCATATAGACCAGCATACATGACTTCATACTCGAAGTTCACTCCAAGGGTGGCTAGTGCACCACTCCCAGCAAAATTAAAGATGCCCATCACTATTAAGAAGTATGATGGAACCTCAGATCCGGACGACCACGTATTTGATTTTGGTGGAGCAGCAGAGATAGAACTATGGCCCATGCCAGCATGGTGCCACATGTTCGCCCAGACACTAACCGGAGCCGCAAGAGTATGGTTCGACGGTCTACCGGCTGGGCAGATAGAAAACTGGAAAGAGCTGCGGCGGATTTTCTTACAAAACTTCTCCCAACAAAGACGATGCACAAAAGACATCACGGAGGTACATAACATCTGAAGGAAGGACGGTGAGTCCTTAGAATGATTCATAGATCGGTTCAACAAAGAAAGCATGCAGATATCCAGAGCCGTTGATCAGCTGCGGATATCTGGTTTCTGCCACGGGGTCCGGAACAACCAACTGGTCGAAAAACTGCATGAGGATTTACCAAAAACAATGGAAGCACTCATGGAAAGGGCGCGTGCTTTTGCAAGAGGAAAAAGCGCATGTGGCCAAACAGCCGAAAGTGATTACAAAGGAAACTCCAGAGGTAGTTCCTGGAAAAAGGGAACCTCGGCTCCAACAGAAAGAAATAGCTCATGGTCGAAGCATAGGTCACAACCTTATGCAAGAAGCGATCGAAGTGAGAGGTCCAGCTCCGGACGCTCTTCACGAAACACCAGTTACTTAGATCTCAATAAAACTCCAAGCGAGATCCTAAGCACCGAACAATTACGTTTCCCAACCCCACCGAAGCAGAAACCTACCTCCGACAGAAACACCAAAAAATATTGTGAATACCACCAAGCAAAAGGCCACAATACCGACGATTGTTGGTCACTAAAACAAGAAATTGATAAAGCATGCAAAGCAGGGAAGTTATCCCATTTGATACGAGACTTAAAATAAGGAAAACCAGCTGCAACACAAATCTCCAATCCAAACAACCAAGCAGGGATCCACATGATCCGATCCACCCATGAACATGGAATCAAGAGAAGTCACGAACACATAGCACCATGGATGGAGAAGCTGCTATTCTTCCCGCCCATCGATCCAAGAGAGGCGAAAGAAGCACTGATAGTTGTCTCCGGAGTCGTTGCAGGACACAAGGTACGGCGAATTTACATAGACAACGGTAGTGCATTTGAAATAATGTACTACGAATGCTATCACCAGCTAGCTCCGACTACTAAGGACAGGCTAGTCCCAGTCCAGATGCCATTAATCAGTTTCTCCGGAGAAGTAATACATCCCTTGGGTCAATTAACTCTTCCGGTCACTCTCGGGACCGAAGAGCATCAAAGAACAATTGTTCTTACCTTCCTAGTAGTCGGGGCGCCCTCAGTTCACAATATCATACTCGGAAGGCCAGGAATGAAAGCCTTCAGCATGGTAACCTCAACAATCCACGGCGCTATTAAGTTTCCCACCGAAACAGGTGTTGCCACAATGAACACCGAATCTGAAGTATATGTAGCCGAAGTACGACAAGCCTTGGGACCATCCGTCCCAGAAGGAAACGATTCCGAAGCAAAAACGGAAGAAGAATGGTCCATTAACCAGGCATTCCCAGAGCAAAAAGTCACCATCGGTACCCAGCTGCCGGAAACCATTAAAAGGTCCTTATGGCGACTATTGTCCACATCCCTGGACGTGTTTGCTTGGCAACAATCAGATATGACTGGAGTACCAAGAGTTTTAGCCGAACACAAGCTCAACATTCGTCTGGATAAAAAGCCAGTAGCCCAAAAGAAACGAAGCATGGCTCCGGACAGAATCAAAGCAATTGCCCATGACGTAAACGTCCTGCTAGATGCGGACATTATCAGAGAAGTTAAATATCACACTTGGGTCTCCAATCCAGTCATGGTCCGGAAACACGATGGGTCCTGGAGGATGTGCATTGATTTCAAAGACTTAAACGATGCATGTCCCAAAGACTGTTATCCATTACCAGAAATAGACTTAAAAGTCGATGCTGTGGCAGATTTCAAGATGAAATGTTTTTTGGATGCTTATAAGGGATATCACCAAATCCAAATGGCCGAAGCCGATGAAGACAAAACAACCTTCGTCACCAATCAAGGGTTGTATTGCTATAAGAAAATGTCATTTGGATTGAAGAATGTCGGAGCCACATATCAACGAGTCATGGATCGAGCCTTCAAAAGTCAGATAGGTCAAAACTTGGATGTATACGTGGATGATGTAGTAATTAAAAGCTTCAATGAAGAAGTATTGCTGAAAGACATCAAAGAGACATTTGACATGCTCCGGGAGATAAACATGAAGCTTAATCCGAAGAAATGTTCATTCGGATTGGAAGAAGGAAAATTCCTAGGCTTCCTAATGTTCAAAGAAGGTATCCGGCCAAACCCTGAAAAGGTTGAAGCCGTTATTAACATGAAGCCCCCATCCAACCTAAAAGAAGTACAAACACTCAATGGACGGTTGGTCGCATTACATAGGTTCTTGTCCAAAGCAGCTGAACGAACACTGCCCTTCATGACAGTACTAAAAAAGTACCTGAGCACCAAAGAGTTCCGCTGGACCGACGAGGCAGACGCAGCCTTCAATGATCTTAAAAAATGTTTGGCAGAATTACCAACTTTAACCGCGCCAGAACCAGGGGAAACTCTTACCATATATTTATCAGCCTCGGAGGCATCCATCAGTTCGGTTCTAATGGTAACCAGAACAAAAGCACAAGTACCTATCTTTTACGTCAGCCGCGCCTTACGTGATTATGAAACGCGGTATCTCGCAATGGAGAAGCTCGCTCTTTCCCTGGTACACGCTTCACGAAGGTTGTGCCGATATTTTCAAGCTTTTGAAATCGAGGTACAGACTGACCAGCCAATATTGGGTGTGCTAAGAAAGCCGGAAGTCTCAGGAAGACTCGCCAAATGGGCAATTGAGCTTGGGGCATTCGATATAACCTATAAGAGAAGAGATCCGGTTAAAGGGCAAGTGGTAGCAGACTTCCTCACCAAATTAGTGGTGAGTCCAGACGAAGCAGTCACACTACCGGAACCAAACGAATGGAGTATCTTCACTGACGGAGCCTCCAGCTCCGAAGGATCAGGGGCCGGTGTAGTCCTGAAAGATCCCAACGGGCAAGAACTCGTATACTCAATCCGCCTAAACTTCAAGAGCTCCAATAACGAAGCCGAATATGAAGCTTTCTTGGACGGACTCCGACTGGCAAAAAAGGTCGGAGCCCGAAAGGTATACACCTTGATAAAACAAAAATGCTCCCTTCATAATACTCCAAAAAATACAATAATCTAAAGCTCAAAATACCATGTTTCCAAACAGGTAGTAGCACATGTAGATTCTATGTTGGTAGCACGCCAAATCAGTGGGGAGTACGAAGCAAAAGAGGCAAACATGGTTCAGTACTTACAAAAGGTACGAACCCTACCTCTCACCAAATACTTCATCCCCTACAAAAAGGCATAACTTCTAACTTTGTATTCATCTAACGCAGGCAAAAAGCTTGATCACAGAATTTGAAAAATGTGAAGTGAAGCATGTGCCAGGGTCATAAAACAAATAAGCTGATGCTCTAAGCAAGCTCGCAGCAAACACACCGGACCACATGTCACAAGAAGTAAAGCTCGAAGTATTAAATGCCCCCTCCACAGTTGAGGCTGAAATATGTGCGATATATACACACACAGAATCATGGATATCTCCCATCCTGAACTACATCATGAATGATGCACTGCCATCAGACAAAGCACAAGCCCGGAAGCTTAAAGTCAAATCCCTGCAATACCAAGTGATCGATGGCATCTTATACCGAAAGACCTTCTTAGGCCCCCTACTCCGATGCTTAGACCCCGAACAAGCAAAATACGTCATAGAAGAAATCCACTGGGGGATCTGCGGTATCCATGCCGGACCACGAATGGTAGTCACTAAATCCATGAATGCAGGATACTTTTGGCCTGGCATGCATCAAGATGCAGTAAAAGAATTGCAAAAGTGCGACAACTGTCAACGGAACGCGCCAATAAGCCTCCGAGCAAAGAACAAGCTGGTCCCTGTAACCGCAGCTTGGCCCTTCCAAAAATGGGGTATCGACATAGTGGGTCCCTTCCCAATGTCGTCCGGACAAGCCAAGTTCCTACTAGTCGCGGTAGACTACTTCACCAAGTGGGTAGAGGCCAAGCCTCTTGCCAAAATATCGGGAGCCGAAGTGAAAAAGTTCGTTTGGGAAAACATAGTATGTAGATTCGGCCTAGTCATGACCATCATCAGCGACAACGGCAAACAATTCGCCCATAACCCATTTAAAAAGTGGTGCACCAGTCTCGGCATAGAACAGGCCTTTTCCTCCGTTGCCCATCCCCAGGCAAACGGACAAGTCGAACGAGTAAACCGCAGTCTGGTAGAAGGCATCAAGAAACGCGTAGGAAAGAAAAGAAGCGGCTGGGTAGATGAATTGCCGAACGTCCTTTGGGCATACCGAACGATGAACAAAACAAGCACTGGTGAAACACCCTTTAGTCTGACGTATGGGACTGAAGCAATGATTCCGGTCGAAATAGGCATGCCGACCCACAGGGTGGCTAACCAACGGGAAAACGAAAAAGAGCTTCGATGCAATCTCGATCTTCTGGAAGAACGACGAGAAGCCGCAGCAATTCGAGAAGCAAAATATAAACGGACCCTAGAAGGGTATTACAATTCAAGGGTCCGAGAGCAAAAATTTAAAACCGGAGAGTACGTAATGCGGAGTAATGAAGCAAGTGGTTCGGAAAAGCCGGGCAAAATGAGTCCTAAATGGGAAGGACCATACATCATTACTTCGGTGGGGGAAAATGGAGCTTACAAGCTCGCTACTCTCGGTGGGGAAGAAGTCCCCCGGACATGGAATGGAGTACACCTAAAAAAATGCTACATCTAGAGAAAGGATGGGAATAATAAAATAGTTCTTTGTTTTATTTTCTTTTCCAATGTAAGAGTGGGATGTGAATGCCCCGCAATCTTTTTACATTTTCATTATGTACCGCGGAATGACCAATTCTCCGCACATATATATTAACAATGAGACGCGACATACCTCATTTTATAAAAGTAATCTTTACAAATTCATTCCATGGTAAGTATTTACTTATACGTATGTTCAAACATAACGTGCAAGCTTCGACGCTCGGGGTAAAAGTACCTTGGCATACGAAGGGGGATAAGAATTAGGGCATGGGGGTATCGAAGGCCCTTTCGTCCGGACTTCTTGGTTAAACAGGCTCGAGGAACCAAAAATACCGAACCTAAAAGACACCCCATAAAGACTACGTAGCATCTTTTAAAAAAAACAATTTCGCGAAAAATGAATGTTCTACTTCGAATGTTATAAGCTATTAAGGATAAAAAATCCCGAAACACTTAAAACATATTTTATAACTGAGGCTTAAAAATCATGGACGCATGATAAAGCCTCTATATCATACGAACTGAGGCTACCAAACCTTCAGTAAGTCATACGACTAATTTATACTTAAGAAAATAAATAAGCAAGGGATATCCGAAGCACAAAGGTAGGACAGTCCCATTCATATTCTAAGGGAATACAAAGATCTATGTTCATCCCCAGGACGAACTTAATATACAAAAATTATCCTTTAAGGATAAAAGATACGTCCACAGGCCGACATGGCTACATTCCAAAAGAAATACAAAGCTTCACAAAGAAGCAAACAAACTAAACACCGAACCTATAAAAAGGAACGGGTGGTACAAAGTGTTAAGACAAGCTTCACTAAAAATATCACAAATCACCGAACCTATGTGGAGGAACGGGAAAGAACCAACTACTTCACAAACCCCTAAGGTGCGTCATCAATTATAGACAGGTCCTTAAAGGCCTTGATGACGACATCCAAAGGTTCGGTAGTGAGATCTTGCATCTTGGAGATGGGAGGAAGGATGATCTCGTCATAGTTCTTAACAGCCTCTAGCAGCAGTTGTTTAGCATTCGGCACAAGCTTAGGGACGGCACTCATGGCCACTCCCTTAAGAGCTGCGGCATGACCAGCACGTACCCCAACATTGTAGCCAATCCCATTCATGGCATTATTAACTCCTGCTACGGCTTCTTTCATCAACGAGCACTTCCGTACGTGGCGAGCAACAAGCTCCACTCCCTCCATCAAAATAAACTGTTTAAAACCTAACAGTCCTTCGATCTCCTTCAGAAGATCGAACTTCTCCACCTCCCTTTTTTCAACATCCACCTTCAAGTCTGCCGCAAGTTGCAAAGCATCCTTCTCGCGACCCAAAGCTTCATCCTTCTCTGCAAATAAGACATGTGAGAAAAAACCACTAAGTATCAATATGGGATGAAGAAATAAAAAGGAAAAAGGACAAACCTTTAACAAGCAGATCCGCAGCAGTCCTAATCTTAGCCATCACTTTCTCCAGCTCCTCGATAGAATGAATATACTCCTTCTTCGAAGCTTCATGAGCCTGCTCGGATGCTTGCAGCTTCTTCTTCAAGACTTCTACTTCTCCCTGAAATCCATCCCGCTCCTCTCCAGCCACGGCCAAAGAAGCCTATACCGACCTAAGTTGATCCTGGGTCGTCTTCAAAGACTCCAGCACATTACCATGGTTGCACACACCCTGTTCTCCAATTTACCCCGCTGAAACTCCGAATCAACCCACCGCCGATACACCTCTGACACCAAAAAGTTAGATTGAGCTTGGTTAACCATCAAAGCATTGCCCAGATCATTATCTTTTAAGCTCTGATAGTGGGCATGGTCAGCCGGGGTATGAAGGTTAAAAAGCATCATTTTCGACGACAAAGCGTCAATCACCCTTGATCCATTCTTTAAGTCCCAGTCGGGAACAAACACATCCTCGGCCGTGGCAAGATCCACCTCCATTACATCATCCAATGGATCTACAAGATTAAACATAATCAATGTCTCGGTCTCGAACCAACAAGGAGAATAGGACGCACCATACTCATTCTCCTCACCAGCACGAAAGGTAGAGACGCGGCCAGTAAACTTACCGGGAGAAGACGCAGAAAAGCTACCCGCAGCTTGGGCCACCGAGGTTCGGGGAGGACTATTGGCAATGTCTCGGAAGACGTCGTCACCCTCCTTCTCACCTTCACCACCTGATTTATCCCCCGGAACATTCATATAAACGAGATCACCATCTCGAGAAGATTTCCCACCAGAAATATGCAAATCAAATTCGTCTAAGACTTTACCTTAGGATGACTCAGAAATTGGAAGAACTTGTGGCGGAACGAACTTCACCTTCTTAGGGCTCCTCCTAACCTTGGATGGCTCGTTCTTCCTCTTCCGGGCCTCCACATTTAAATCCAACGACGCGTCTTCAGCAACGTCATCCTTGGAGGTATGGATGCTTGAGGAACTCACAGTCTGCAGAGGGTCAGGGTTGGGAAAGATTTGACCAATAGTCACCTCGCCTTCGCCCCCTTCCTGACCAAGTACTCGCCCCTTCTCACTACCACCTTCATCTCCGTCCTTACCACTAGCTTCACCTACAACATTCCCCTCTCCAGAAGGTTTCTCCACATTCTCCACTTCCTCTCCCTCTGGACGAATGGGGGCCTGCAGCTTCGTTACCTGTTCCAAGATCGGTTTGCTTGACCCAAATGGCTCGCTAGTGAACGTGAGATCATCATCATCATAATCATCGAACTTTAATGCTGCAAGCAACGATATATCTGCAAAAAACAAGAGAGTTCAAAAACAAGATCCCCAAAAAATGAAACTCAAGGATAAAGAGCAATGCTCACCCTTCTTCTTATACAAAATAACGGGCCATCGGTCCGGTTCATCCCAAATCCTACTAATTCCAGCCAACACCAAGATATGCTTCGGATACTTCTTAATGTTTGACTTGTGAGTGACGAGTTTATTGTACAGAGTCGAATCACAAGCAAAGTCAGCCGGGAGCTCCCACTCGGAGGATTCAAAATCTGTTCTCCACAAAGTCAACATCTCCTTAAGGGGGCACCTGTCGTCCAACCAAAAGAACTGCGCCTTCCAGTTCTTCAGACTAGAGGTGTCCTTCCCATGACACTCCGGCTTCTTCCTTCTCTTCTCAAACGTAAACCAATCTCCCGCCTGGTTTAATTTGTAGAAAGCCCTAAAAACCTCGAGATCGGCCTTCGACTTCAAAGCCCGGCACTTTAAATCGCAAACGCATGTGTAGAACGCGAACTTGACAGAAAGGTGGGGGTAGATGGCTCGATCAGGGGCAGGAATCTCAGGGTGAAGATCTAGGGGAATCCTATAATCGACTAGAAATTTATCCAATTTCTTTTGAGTCAAGGTAGAGAAACTAACACTCATGTTATCTTTCCCCATGATAAATAACAAAGTGAAAAAGAAGAATCTGGAAAGAAACAAAAGGAAGGGACGAACCTGTCAAGAAGGAAGCAAACCGGGTCCTGATAGCAGAAAAGGGGAGCAGTGAAAGGACAAAGGAAGTTGAAACAATTTATGAGCAAAAGTAAAAATTAAAAAAGTGAAAAACTGGTTTAAATAACCAAGAAAAGGGAAACCCAAACGACTGACACATGTCTTGATCTCTCACCAAAATAACAAATCCGACGGAGGAGATCGACTGGGGAAAACCGCCACATCCCATCAACGACATGTGGCCTAAAGAATTGCCACGTCCCGCGTCCAAAGGAATAGTTGGAAAGCACCACCAAGAAACGATTAACTCCACTAAGTTGTAAACTAACTTATGGACTTAAGGGGACATGAAGAGGTATAAAACCTCACGTCCGAACTACGACCCCTATTAGACGCGACTTCTCTCCATAGGACGCGGCTCACCATGACACGTGCTCAGGACAAGTGACCAGAGGTCACTAGTTCCGAAGGTTAGTACACCTGACCAAAGGATAGTACAACTATTCTGACTAGTATAAAAACCCCTTCAAAAGTACAAGTAAGCCACGTTCTGACATACTCCGAACCTCCCTCTCTCTCTCTCTCTCTCTCTCTCTCTTTATTCTCTTTTCTTCTCCAAACAAATACTTATCCTCACACCGGAGGGTGGTCACAGAGAGGCCCTCCCTGCCCCCCGTGTGACGAGCCTTACGGTTTGTTAAGTTTTGCAGGTTAATTATCTAGAGGTCTGATCAAGCCAGTCGTCTTCAACCTCTCACAAGAGGTACGTCCGACTTTTGGATCTTCAGGTATAGAGTTAGAGAAAGGGTAAAAGGGTTAAAGAGTTTAGTTTTGTCTAACGCAGGTCGTGGTGTCCCTCTACATTGCTAAACGTAGAAGGAGGTTCAAGAGTTTTATGTTTTGAGTGTTACAATTCTGGTTTGAGTGAAACTCAAAGCCAGAAATGTTGGTTGTAAGCTCAAGTGGAGTGTTGTGTGATAGAGAGAATCTTTCACGCGTGAGTGTCAAAGAGAATAGAAGAGTGTGTAAGTGAGAATGTAAGAAGGTGTGATCAGATCACTAATGAAGTGATCTGATTTATAGGAAAAACATCTTCTTTTTGAGTAACCATAAACTCTTGATCCATGTAGCAACTTAGGGACTTGCCACTTTTAGCCGAGGAGGGCTTTGAACCTGCGGTCCATGTGTTACAGGGTCTCCACATGCAGAGTGTGGACAGCTGGGGAATTTGACCGAGAAGTGTAATGACAAGAAATGTCGTCTTTTATGCTTAGTGCTTTATCAGCTTTGGAACCTTTTTACCTTTTAACCTTTCAAGCAGGCTTGTGCAATATTATTGATTTATTTTGCTTTAGACTACCCACGTCGTCAGCCCCCAAGTCAGAGGTGTTTGTGGTGTAGCTCAAAGGCTTCTGACTTTTCTACTTAATTTATCGGCGTTAAAAAGTTTGAAGGTTAAAGGCTTGACTTGGTTTTAGGCGGTTTTCACCTCTGGATTTGAAGTTTGAAGTGACACTTGATGTGACAAGTATCAGTCCTACTGGTGGCGGTTTTTAGTGCAGGTTATGATTATATCTAGGGGTCATTATATTATAACTTCTTTTTTCATTTACTTAGGGCCTGTTTGGTAGCCTCTTAATGAGGCTCTGAACCTTTCAGCTCTGATTGGTTCAACATTCAGACTGTTTGTTTCAACATAAAAAAAGACTTTGAATGGAATGGTTAAGAGCTGAATCATTCAGACTTAGTACATAGCTGAATCATTCAGCACTTAATCATTTAGAGCCTCTTAACCATTCAGACATCTTAATGATTCAACACTTAATCAACCAAACAACCCCTTAATCATACTTTACTCTTTCCAATCGATGGCGTCATTCATCTTCTCTCTTTAGGGTTTCCTTTCATTGCTTCAATCAGGTCATTTTTTCTTTTACTTTGCTTCGTCTGATCATCCCTCCAAGCAGAATGGGTGCCAAGAAGGACATGGCAGTCAGTTTCTCATCTCTTACACAAGAAGAGGTTGAAGCTTTTTGTGCAGAATGGGATATTGATCTTTCGTTTAATCCTGTTGCTCCTGGACTTAATGATTTAGTTGATCGGTGTTTGGGGGTCTATTGCTCTGTATTGTCGTCATTTTGAGTTTTCGAATCTTCGTCATCCCTTTTCAGATTTTTTGTTGAATGTGTTGGAGTATTACAGGGTTTCTCTCAGGCAGTTACATCCGCATGGGTTGGCCCGGGTTTTATATTTTGAAATGCTTTGTCGTGCCCTTGGCTACGATCCTACCGTTTTAATGTTCTGGCGTTTCTTTCGTTTAGCTAAAAATGGTGATTGGTACACCTTTGAAACGTCTCAAGTTGATATTTGCTTGATTTCCTCACACGTTACTACGGTTGGTGTATGGAAAACAAATTTTTTCTGGGTTTCAGAATCAATCCTTCTATTTAAACCTGTTTGGAGGCATCCTGATGCTATTCTGAATGAGATGGAACCATCTGAATCAGAGTTGGATAAGAAATTTCTTGAAGCCCTTCGAGCATGTCCTTTGAGGCTTCGCCCCTTTGCTGAACCTTTTTTTTAGTTTTATCCGGGATTAGTGTCCGTTGGGATAAACATGGTAGAGATCCGGTTCTTTTGAGGGGTGATCAGGGTATGCTATTTTTATATTGTTAACTTTGTTTTTCCTACTTTGATTTATCCTTATGCCTTTGGTTTTCTTGTTCCTTGCAGTCATGTCTGTGTTGGATTTCATTAAGAGTGATGATGTGTTAGATGCTGTTTTTGAGTATGCCGAGGCTATTGAAGGGGAGGATGCATTGGTAGAATATGAAAAGTGTAGGGTTGACGGTGTAAACTATGTGAATGTTCCGAATGTTAAGGGGTTTTCAAAGCCTAGTTCTTCTAAGGCTTCTACTAGGCGTTCAAGCCAAAGATTGTTGAAATATGCTAAGCAGGCTAGTGTGTCTAAGGCTGTTAATGTGAGTGACGAGATTGCAGATTCTGAGGATGACAAAGATGAGGGGGTTCAGGTTGAGGTTGCCGAGAAGTTGCCAAGTGTTGTGGCTAAAAAGGGAAAAGGGTAAGAAGGCTGTTGCTACTAAGGTTTCCGTGTTGAAGAATGTTGAAGGTTACACCAGTATTGAGGGTGAAGAGGTTTATACTCCTGGGTGGAGTGTGAAGGTGAATGATAACTTTAAGTCGTCTGCTGTGTGTGAAGATGTTTTGGCTCACCTTGCTTCTCCCCGTGTGAGGGATACCTTGGGGGCTATGGAAGATGATGTTTTACTTTCAAGATGGTGATGGGGGCCTGCAACCTTGTGGCCATGCTTTCAGAAGGTGTGAGTAGGTTTAGGAAGAGAATGGCTGAGTATGAGGAGTTTGCAAAGAAAAAGAAGGAGATGAAAGCTTCCCTTGCTTCCTTGAAAAAGGATGCCCATGAGTATGCTGAAAAGAGAAAACCCTTATCGGTCTTATTGATGAGCTCAAGAAGGCTCATGAGGCAGACACTGCCAAGTGTGAGGCTGCAAGGGTTGAGGTTGAGACAGATAGGGCAGCTTTGGAGGTTGAGAAGAAAGCTTTTGAGAATGAGAAGGGAAGTGTAACATTTCGTATTAATTCCATGTACGTTTGAGACATTTATTAATAAAACGTTGCATTTTTTTACCGTACCTTTTAAAAAAAAAAATGTGTGACACGTTTGGACTCCTAGAACCATACTATAATCATATATTAAAAATATAGTGGTAAAATAATTGTCAAAAAATAAGTGCCTGGGCCGGGAATCGAACCCGTGCCCATGGCCGGCTCACCACAACAACACAGCTCAACCAGCTGAGCTACCCATCCTTGTTGATCATATCTTAACCCATTTAAAGTTTAAACCTTCCTCACTTCATCTCAGTTGACTTGAAAAGTCAACTGTGAGCCAATCATACCATAATCAACAATCAATCCACGTTTTTATGGCAATTTATCTATGGTATGATTAGACCGACACTCCCTGCGTCTTTCCCACGCCATTCAACAGTTAAAACAATCCTAATTTAGCCTAATTACGCGTTTATAGTAAAAGCATTGGTCAAACTTTCTAAATAATCCAATCCATTGGTGTTAGTATAAATTGAGCCCCTCTTGACAAGCTAAATTCGTCGAATAACAAACCCCCACACCCAAATTCTTCTAAACCTACTGGATAATCAAGAAATTCGTCGCGGTTGACTTTTTTTGTTGACCTGTTCATCGTGTATCATCGTGCATTGTAAGTCCCAATCCTTTCCTTGGTTTTGTTAATCGGCCCTTGCCCTTCGAAACCCCCATAATTAATTTGACTATTATAGCCGAATTAACTTGATTAAAAAATCTAGGGTTCGTGCTTTACATTTGGGGAAGATGACTGTCTGTAGTCATCCTTTTTATAAATTACGAAACGAGAAGATTAACCAACTGATCCACAGATCAGTTGGTTATGCCCTATCACCCAAAGACACGAACCGGCCTGGGTTCAAGTCCCATTCGCTGGTTCTTTGTTTTTTTTTAAAAATCAATTATTAAAAACAAATCAGTAAAGCTATATAATTAATACAATCCAACATAAATCCTTCTCAGGGTCCAGACCAGATGGTCTGGACTTGTGATTTAAAACCACGAACCGGCCAAGGGCCCGGGTTCGATTCCCATATGCAGCAATCTTTTTTTTACCCTTCTATTTATATATATGCTAACTATTAATCTTTTAAAATAGTTTTTAAATACTAAACATGGTTTATAAATCCTACAAAATTTATTTTAAGTCAGTCTTATGATAAAGTTTAATACCCAACTTTTAGTTTTTCAAAAATCTTTTATTTATTATATATAATAAATATTACAAGTTTATTCAATTATAATTATAAAATTCTATAAAAATATCAAAATGACTTTATAAAATTCCACAAAAACTATTCTTAGTTTATAAATCAATAAACATTCCTGAAATAAATTTTATTTCAGAAAAATCATTTATTTAATATTTTTAATCGATTTTTGTTATTTTAATCATAAATAAATCATAATAAATTCATTTTTCAATATTTTTACACCAAAATTTTATATAAATTATTTCTATCCATTTAGAACAGAAATACAAATTTAAATTTAAAAATTCTTTAATTTTTATATTTTTAGATATTAAAGTTATATTTTGACAAAATAGAAATAAATAGACTAAATATTCAATTTTTAAGAAAATAATTTTATAAAAATTATTTTCATACTTAAAACCTTATAATGTGATCATCCTTAATAAAAAAACCTACAAAAAAAGTCTTTTGTTTATTTATTTTTCGAATTTCTTTTATTTATTAAACAATTTATTTAATAATTAAACGAATACTTATCCCCAAATTAGGAACCCTAGAAAATACTTGTAGACTAGAAAGACTTAGACTTATTTATTACCTTAAATATAGGGTAATACTTGGCAACGTTGGGCTACACTTATTCTATTTCACGAGACTTAACACTTTGTTAAGGTGAGTTTACATAACCTTGTTTATGCAATTCTTTATACTTGAAACTTTATACTTAAGCAATTCTACATACATGTCTAGTTGTAAACTTTAATGCCTCATGACTTAGACAAAGACTATTAGACTTAAACTTAAACTTACATAATCATTAGCTGTGGCCAAGCCGGCGATATACAGTGATAGATCTATTGGATTGACAATCCCACCTAGATTCGTTGACCATCTTTTATGGGGGTTCCAACGTGATATTAAGGTGAATCGTGGATGCGGGATGGACCTAAACTTGTCGAAGGTTTGATTATGTGCATACTATAGTTGTTGTTTATTCATGTAGACTTAAACTTACATTAGACATATGAATTGCTAAACTTTTATCCTTTTAAAACTTAATTGCTTGACATGGCTTATGTATTCTCACCAACTTCTAGTTGACCCCTCCCCCCATTTTTCCAAACTCAACAGGAAATAATGAAGCTTGAAGTCTAGGGCTAGCATGAGGAGATAATTGAAGTTTATGCTTTGTTTGGTTATTTGATGTACTAGATTTCATTCAAGACTTTGATATGTATTTTCAAATTTTGGATATTTTACTTTAAATAAATTTCAATTAAAACTTGAATACTATGTGCTACTGAACAATCATTCTTACGTGACACCTCGATGTTTCCGCCATCGTTTGGGTGTTACAGATTGGTATCAGAGCCTTGGTTATAGGGAATTAGGTTATTAGAAAAAAAAATCTAGACTATAACCTTAGGGATTTAAAAAAGTACTTGCCTCTCTTACTTATAACCCTAATTGCTTCCTTATTCTTACCCCTATCCTACACCCTATACAACCCTAATGCCTTTACAAGTTGACTGCTCTTATTCGTCTGCTGCAATCCTGATCCACCGTTAGATTAATAGGACAAAATCCTCAGGTTTAGCCTGAACCCCCTTGAGATCTCGTCGAAGTTCTAGATTTTAATAACGAACACGTGCAATCTGGAAGGGTGAACGCCTGTATTCTGAGTTTTCTGTCTAGGACTAGCATTGCGCATATATCCCAATCAGACGAAGGACCCGGATGCCTACCTGGGAATTCTCGGGATGAGTGTTCACTTATAGGCTAAATCATGTCTTCACTATGTTATTAGAATCTAGAATCTTTGATAAGTCAACGTTTTCGTTTATTCGTTTTAATTAATGGATAAATGATTACATTCCTTATATTACCTCATTCATTTCATGTCTCATTGAACCTTCATTGTGTCTCTTACAGATCATGCCTCCACGTCGCAGCACTCGCCTTAACAGTGGTGACGATCATGATGAAGGGAGCAGCAACCACAACCACAACCACAACCACAACCACAACACTAACAACAATAATGGAAGTGATGCCCAACTGGCTGCGATCATTACCCAGCAAATGGCGCAACAAATAGCAACTATGGTTCCTAACTTGTTGGCTCAAGTCATCCAAATGAATGGGAACGGCAATGGAAATGGAAATGGCAATGGGAATCACAATGGGAACGGGAATGGAAACCCAGTCTACACCCTCAAACACTTTAATACCTGCAATCCTCCTAAGTTTAGCGGGGACGAAGGAGCTACTGGTCTCCTTCAATGGTTCGAGGGTATCGAGAATACGTTCATAAATAGTGAGTGTCCCGATAACCTTAAGGTCCGTTATGCTATGAGTGTTCTTCACAAACGAGCACTCACTAGGTGGAATGAGGAAAAGCGCACCCGCGAAACTGAAGTTGCACTTGCTAAGACTTGGGATCAAGTCAAGGAGATAATGAAAGATGAGTTTTGCCCACGTACGAGGTCAAGAAATTGGAGGATGAGTTCCACACCCTTGCTCAGGATAGTGGGGAAAACCTTGCTTATAATACCCGCTTCCATGAGCTCAGTCTGTTGTTGCCCCATAAGGTCACTCCCCTACCTGTAGCCATCGAGAAGTATATCTGTGGTTTACCTATGCAAATTCAGGACACGGTATGGGGAAGGAATCCTGCCACCTTGGAGGAAGCCAAACGCCTTGCGGCTACTCTAACCGATAATCATGTGAAAAACGGTACCCTTTTTCGCAAGAACACCAAGAAGGCTGCTGCAAAGGACACTCCTCAGCCTGCTATCGAGGTTAAGCCTGAGACCTCAACCAACAGGAAGCGCGGGGCTGAGAACTACATGGTTGCTACCACCCCACCCGCAGTGCAAACCCCAGCCAAGAAACCGTATGTTGGGAACCACCCTCTTTGTAACACTTGCCAATATCACCATGCTGCTAACAGACCATGTCGCCAATGTAATAACTGCAAGTGGTATGGACACTTTGCTAATACTTGCCACGCCCCTGCCACTCGAAACAACTCTGCCAGGAATAATCCAGCTCCCAATGCTCAAAATGGTAGGCCTGTTCGTGGCCAGTGCTTTGAGTGTGGTAGTACGGAACATTATAGGGATGCTTGCCCTAAGCTTGGAAACCAGAACCAGAACCAAAACCGTAACCAGAATCTTAACCAAGGTGCTCGTGGACGTGCGTACAACCTCAATGCTAATCAGGCCCGCAACAACAACGAAGTGGTTAATGGTACGTTTCTTGTTAATAACCACTATGCTTCTATACTCTTTGATTCGGGTGCTGATAAGTCATTTGTGTCACATAAATTTGAACCCCTACTCAACATGCCCCAAACTGATCTAGAGGAACCCCTAGTAGTAGAAGTAGCTAATGGGAAGTCTATCTCAATCGATTCTGTTATACGTAACTGCGTGCTAAATCTTGATGACCATACTTTCCCTATCGACCTCATTCCTATGCATCTTGGAAGCTTTGATATCATAGTAGGCATGGATTGGTTGTCAACCTATCGTGCTGAAATCTTATGTTTTGAGAAAGTTATTCGCATTCCTCTTAAATTTGGTGACATTTTGAAGATCTATGGTGAGAAGCCTTGTGGTGAGCTTAAACTCATGTCTTGTACGACTGCTCAAAAATACTTACGAAAGGGGTATATGGCTTTCTTGGCTAACGTGATAGAAAAGAAAGACAAGGGCAAGAGTATTCAAGATATTCCAATCATACGGGACTACCCTGAAGTCTTTCCAGAGGATTTACCTGGCTTGCCTCCTGCTCGTCAAGTTGAATTTAGAATCGACCTTGTTCCCGATGCAAATCCAGTTGCCAAAACTCCTTATCGTCTTGCACCCTCTGAGATGCAAGAACTTGCCAGTCAACTACAGGAGCTCTCTGATAAAGGTTTCATTCGCCCCAGTTCTTCTCCGTGGGGAGCCCCTGTGTTGTTCGTCAAGAAGAAAGATGGATCCCTCAGGATGTGTATCGATTATCGTGAGCTTAATAAACTCACCATCAAGAATCGTTATCCCTTGCCTAGGATTGACGATCTTTTCGATCAACTTCAAGGAGCAACCCACTTCTCGAAGATTGATCCCCGTTCTGGTTATCATCAACTTAGAGTCCATGAGGAAGACATTCCCAAGACGGCCTTTCGTACGCGTTATGGTCATTACGAATTCATGGTCATGCCATTCGGGTTGACCAACGCTCCTGCAGTGTTTATGGATCTAATGAATCGGGTTTGTAGACCCTATCTCGACAAATTCGTGATTGTCTTCATTGACGACATTTTGATTTATTCTAAATCAAAATCCGATCACGAACAACATCTTCACTCAATCTTGGGCCTCCTAAAGAAAGAACAACTGTATGCCAAGTTCTCGAAATGTGAATTTTGGCTTAAGGAAGTTCAATTTTTAGGACACGTCATTAATGAGGACGGAATTCATGTTGATCCTGCGAACATTGAAGCTGTTAAAAATTGGAGTGTTCCTAAAACTCCAACAGAAGTCCGTTCTTTCCTTGGTTTGGCTGGTTATTATCGTCGATTCATTGCCAACTTCTCCAAGATCGTTGTTCCTCTCACTGCCTTAACTCACAAGGGTAAACCTTATGAGTGGGGATCAAAACAAGAGGAAGCATTTGAGACTCTTAAGCAAAAACTTTGTGAAGCCCCTATTCTGTCTCTACCTGATGGTAATGATGATTTCGTGGTCTATTGTGATGCATCAAACCAAGGTCTTGGTTGTGTTCTCATGCAACGAGGCAAGGTTATTGCTTATGCGTCTAGACAGCTCAAGATTCACGAAAAGAATTATACCACCCATGATCTTGAATTGGGCGCAGTCGTCTTTGCTCTTAAGATTTGGAGACACTATCTTTATGGAACCAAATGTGTGGTTTTCACAGACCACAAAAGTCTCCAACATGTCTTCGACCAGAAAAATCTTAACATGAGGCAAAGACGTTGGGTTGAGTTACTTAACGACTATGATTGCGAGATTCGCTACCATCCTGGCAAAGCGAATGTTGTGGCAGACGCACTTAGTCGTAAAGAGCGCATCAAACTTCATTGTGCAAGAGTTCGTACTAATCTTCAGGATCGTATCCTCCAGGCTCAACATACTTCAGTCACCCAAGGTAACATGTACGAGGAAATGTCTTGTGGTGCTGAGACTCAACTTGAAACCAAACTTGATGGCCTACTTTATTTTCTCAATCGACTTTGGATTCCTGACCGTGATGATCTTCTTACTTTCCTTATGAACGAGGCTCATAAGTCTCGTTATTCTATTCATCCTGGAGCTGACAAGATGTACCAAGATCTTCGTTATTCGTATTGGTGGCCTGGTATGAAGAAAGATATCGCTCTTTTCGTTGCAAAATGCCTTACTTGTTCATAGGTCAAGGCTGAACATCAATGACCATCTGGTATGTTTGAACAACCAGAAATTCCTGTATGGAAATGGGAGAGCATAGCAATGAACTTCATCACTAAACTCCCTCGTACACCCAAAGGTTATGACAACATTTGGGTAATTGATGTGTTGCAAAACACATCTCTTTTCCTATGTATTTGTATATTATTTGGTCAGGTTATTAGTCGTTTTGTGTCGTTTTTGTTATGTATTTATGTATTTTATTATTTTATAGGTGTTTGGAGAGAATGAGCTCAAAACGAATGAATTTTAATCGAGACACAAACACTTGAGAGCCGGTGTTCATAGACGTTGGAACGTAAACGAGCAATTTTGGTCGAGCCAAGAACACCCGAGATGCGAGTTTGAAGTATACTACTACTATTACTGATAATAATAATAATAATAATAATCCTCGTAGCCTTAATAAAATAAAAAGAGACTTATGTCTCTTAAGTCAAAGCCCATATATTTAAAAGAAAAAACTAAGCCCTACAGCACATTATTATTTACGGGGAGCATCATTAGAAAGGAAGAGGAGATATTAACATCGAAAAATCATCAGCCGTCAAAGAGGAAGACCTCGAGAGCCACGCTGCTAATCATTGTTTAGAGGTTAATTGAAGGTCATAGAGGCACGGGTTCAAGACTAGAGCTACGGGTTCGACTATAATAAATTTTAGTTTTTATATTTATTTACTTTGTGTTCATGAATATTGAGACCATGACTGATTTTTATGTTGAACCTTTGCTTTTATTATTTTTCATTACTATGAGTAGCTAAATCTTGAACCACTACCTAGGTTGTATGATGACTGCATGATAATTTTACAGTTTTCGGTTTTGGATTTATTTTTGATTGGTTAATGTTTAGGTAACGATTTGGTTGGTGTTTATTATGATGTGTGTGCGTGCTTAAATCTAATTTATTATTTTTGAGAGTTTCATAAACGTCTTAGTGAATGTCTTTCATGTTTGGATGTTTATTAGGGTTACCTGCTTGGTGCTTGTAGCTTAGTTTATGGTTTTGGTACCGAAAGCCATAGGAACTTGATTAGAGAATTTAGAGGACTTTTGTATTCTTCCATTCTTGAGACCGGAGGTGATGGAATGTTGGGTTGTCTAGAGCTTTAGGTGCTAGGTTTTGGTGAGACCGGGAGGTGATCCTATCCTAGTTGTCTTTAGTTTCTTGCAATTCCAAGTCATAGTTAACCCAATTAAATTACTCCTTTACATCTTCGGGTGTATTGTGATTAGAGAGACCGGGAGGTGATCGAGTCATTAGAGTACCTTTACATTCTTAGTGAGGTGAGACTGGGAGGTGATCCGAGCTAGATAGCCAGTGTTTTATTCTTTAGGATTCTTTGGGGTGTGTAGTGAGACCGGGAGGAGATCTAGCACGTCTTAGGGTTTCTTAAGTTATCTTTAGAATCTGGTATCCATTCAGTTTTCCATTACCGAGAGTTATGAGTTTGCATGTAGGATTCTTGGCCTAGGTAGTTGCCTTCCTATCCTGATATTTTCCTTAATTATCCTTGCTGTTAGTTTATCTTATTTATTTGATTGTTTTATTTATTTTATTTAATTAATTAAAAACCAAAAAACCATTTTAAAAATCATTTAGTTTAAGTCTTAGTCGAGTCTAGTTTTGTTTTCCATTAGTGTCCTGTGGGTTCGATACTCGGACTTACTTAGTCTGTACTGCATTGATAGGTACACTTGCCTGTCGTGTGGTCTAGTTTAGTTGAGTCTGTTTTATATTACTAGGTGTCTAGGTTAGTTTATATTTTTAGACCATACATAGCACATCAGTAATCGTTGACCGTTTAACCAAGTCAGCCCATTTCTTACCAATTCGTGAGAAATATTCTGTGGAACGGTTGGCGAGGATGTACGTGAGTGAAATCGTATGTCGCCATGGTATACCTTTGGACATTATCTCCGATCGTGATGGTCGTTTCACCTCTCACTTTTGGGATTCTTTACAAGACGCTTTGGGTACCAAGCTAAACCTGAGTACTGCTTATCACCCTCAAACAGATGGTCAGACCGAACGGACCATCCAGACACTTGAGGATATGCTCAGGGCATGTGTCATTGATTTTGGTGGCGCATGGGATTCTCATCTTCCCTTGGTTGAGTTTTCCTACAACAACAGTTACCATGCCAGCATTAACATGGCTCCTTTCGAGGCACTCTATGGTCGTAAGTGTCGTTCACCTGTCTGTTGGACTGAGGTTAGTGAAGCCCAGATCACTGACCTGAACTGATCTAGGAAACCACAGATAAAATCCAACTCATCCAGGATAATCTTCTCAAGGCTAGAAGTCGACATAAGAGCTATGCTTATAAACGTCGAAAGCCCTTGGAATTTCAAGTCGGGGACCTTGTACTTCTTAAGGTATGTCCTTGGAAGGGAGTAATTCGCTTCGGTAGAAAGGGAAAACTAGCTCCTCGATACGTAGGCACATTCAAAGTGCTTGACAGGATTGGAAAAGTGGCTTACAAACTTGATCTTCCACCTGAGCTAAGCAATGTTCACCCAACTTTTCACGTTTCGAATCTCAAGAAGTGCTTAGCAGATGAGAACCTCCATGTCCCTCTTGAGGATCTGCAAATCGATGAAACTATGCACATTGTCGAGAAGCCTATTGAGATTGTGGACACTGGAGTCAAGAAACTCAAGCGCAGTCGTATTTCGATCGTTAAGGTTCGTTGGGAATCTAAACGAGGTCCAGAGTTCACTTGGGAACGCAAGGACCAGATGAAGTCTAACTACCCACATCTTTTCCCAGCAGACTCTCCAACTCCAACTTCGGGACGAAGTTCCTAAAAGTACGGGAGACTGTAACATTTCATATTAATTCCATGTACGTTTGAGACATTTATTAATAAAACGTTGCATTTTTTACCGTACCTTTTAAAAAATATTTCGTGCACGTTTGGACTCCTAGAACCATACTATAATCATATATTAACAATATAGTGGTAAAATAATTGTCAAAAAATAAGTGCCTGGGCCGGGAATCGAACCCGTGCCCATGGCCGGCTCACCACAACAACACAGCTCAACCAGCTGAGCCACCCATCCTTGTTGATCATATCTTAACCCATTTAAAGTTTAAACCTTCCTCACTTCATCTCAGTTGACTTGAAAAGTCAACTGTGAGCCAATCATACCATAATCAACAATCAATCCACGTTTTTATGGCAATTTATCTATGTTATGATTAGACCGACACTCCCTGCGTCTTTCCCACGCCATTCAACAGTTAAAACAATCCTAATTTAGCCTAATTACGCGTTTATAGTAAAAGCATTGGTCAAACTTTCTAAATAATCCAATCCATTGGTGTTAGTATAAATTGAGCCCCTCTTGAAAAGCTAAACTCGCCGAATAACAAACCCCCACACCCAAATTCTTCTAAACCTACTGGATAATCAAGAGATTCATCGCGATTGACTTTTTTTGTTGACCTGTTCATCGTGTATCATCGTGCATTGTAAGTCCCAATCCTTTCCTTGGTTTTGTTAATCGGCCCTTGCCCTTTGAAACCCCCATAATTAATTTGACTATTGTAGCCGAATTAACTTGATTAAAAAATCTAGGGTTCGTGCTTTACATTTGGGGAAGATGACTGTCTGCAGTCATCCTTTTTATAAATTACGAAACGAGAAGATTAACCAACTGATCCATAGATCAGTTGGTTATGCCCTATCACCCAAAGACACGAACCGGCCGTAAGGCCTGGGTTCGAGTCCCATTCGCTGGTTCTTTGTTTTTTTTTTAAATCAATTATTAAAAACAAACCAGTAAAGCTATATAATTAAAACAATCCAACATAAATCGTTCTCAGGGTCCAGACCAGATGGTCTGGACTTGTGATTTAAATCCACGAACCGGCCAAGGGCCCGGGTTCGATTCCCATATGCAGCAACCTTTTTTTTACCCTTCTATTTATATATATGCTAACTATTAATCTTTTAAAATAGTTTTTAAATACTAAACATGGTTTATAAATCCTACAAAATTTATTTTAAGTCAGTCTTATGATAAAGTTTAATACCCAACTTTTAGTTTTTCAAAAATCTTTTATTTATTATATATAATAAATATTACAAGTTTATTCAATTATAATTATAAAATTCTATAAATATATCAAAACGACTTTATAATATTCCACAAAAATTATTCTAAGTTTATAAATCAATAAACATTTATGAAATAAATTTTATTTCAGAAAAATCATTTATTTAATATTTTTAATCGATTTTTGTTATTTTAATCATAAATAAATCATAATAAATTCATTTTTCAATATTTTTACACCAAAATTTTATATAAATTATTTCTATCCATTTAGAACAGAAATACAAATTTAAATTTAAAAATTCTTTAATTTTTATATTTTTAGATATTAAAGTTATATTTTGACAAAATAGAAATAAATAGACTAAATATTCAATTTTTAAGAAAATAATTTTATAAAAATTATTTGTATACTTGAAACCTTATAATGTGATCATCCTTAATAAAAAAACCTACAAAAAAGACTTTTGTTTATTTATTTTTCGAATTTCTTTTATTTATTAAACAATTTATTTAATAATTAAACGAATACTTATCCCCAAATTAGGAACCCTAGAATATACTTGTAGACTAGAAAGACTTAGACTTATTTATTACCTTAAATATAGGGTAATACTTGGCAACGTTGGGCTACACTTATTCTATTTCACGAGACTTAACATTTTGCTAAGGTGAGTTTACATAACCTTGTTTATGCAATTCTTTATACTTGAAACTTTATACTTAAGCAATTCTACATACATGTCTAGTTGTAAACTTTAATGCCTCATGACTTAGACAAAGACTATTAGACTTAAACTTAAACTTACATAATCATTAGCTGTGGCCAAGCTGGCGATATACAGTGATAGATCTATGGATTGACAATCCCACCTAGATTCGTTGACCATCTTTTATGGGGAGCGCGGGTGATTGTTATCGTTCCAACGTGATATTAAGGTGAACCGTGGATGCGGGATGGACCTAAACTTGTCGAAGGTTTGATTATGTGCATACTATACTTGTTGTTTATTCATGTAGACTTAAACTTACATTAGACATATGAATTGCTAAACTTTTATCCTTTTAAAACTTAATTGCTTGACATGGCTTATGTATTCTCACCAACTTCTAGTTGACCCCCCCCCCCCATTTTTCCAAACTCAACAGGAAATAATGAAGCCTGAAGTCTAGGGCTAGCATGAGGAGATAATTGAAGTTTATGCTTTGTTTGGTTATTTGATGTACTAGATTTCATTCAAGACTTTGATATGTATTTTCAAATTTTGGATATTTTACTTTTAATAAATTTCAATTAAAACTTGAATACCATGTGCTACTAAACAATCATTCTTACGTGACACCTCGATGTTTCCGCCATCGGTTGGGGTGTTACAGGAAGGTTGGAGGCTTTGCTTGCCCAGGCTTTGGCAGACAACAATTGGTTGATTGAGAGTGGATTTCAGCAGGTGGTCACGTATCTTCTTCATTCAACTGAGTTTAACTTTGCATTGGGAGAGGTATACACCAAACTGCTCATTCATGGGAAGCATGCATGTTATATGGCCGGGTTTAAGGCTCATGAAGCTGGACATGATTTGAAGCAGTCTCCCCTCTATAAGCCAAACTCTATGGATGTGTTTAAAGAGTCTGTTGTGAATATGGAACACTTGACATATCCCTAGGTCACCAAAGTTTCATCTTTTTATGGTAAACCTTTGCAGGATCTGAAGCAGCTGAAGCCTCCAAGCCTGAATGAGGCAGTGTGTGCTGAGCTACTTAAAGCCTTTTTCAAGAAGAGATTTTACTCTGGTGATAGTGAAGAGACCCTTGATATGGATGAAGGAGGCCTAAAAGATGCTAACTTGGATGCTTCAAGGATTGGTGGTGAAGGTGCTGGGAAGAAGTCCAAGAAAACAAAGAAAGCAAAGAAGGCTAAGGTTGTGGAGACTGTTGCTGTAGAGACGGAAGCTTCGAAGCCTAATGTGCATCTAGATATCTATCATATCAAAATTGTAACGAAAATGGTTTAAACTACATATAAACATACACATTGTTAGATTAACACTCATACTATAACACGTAAAGATCACAATGAAATGTATTTCACAAAAATCCACAAAATCAACTCAATAACCCCAAATTCACCTAGACCCTCAATAAGGGCAGAACCAAAGGGGGTCTATTGACCTTCAGTCACTATAACTTGTCAGATTTTCCTTACGAATTACATATATTAGAACCTCTATTTGTAGTATGTAAAGAAGAGAACTCTATGATGATTTATGACGAATAAGTTATGGTTCCGTTACTGGTTCCCGTTATCCATGCCGGTAACCCCAAGACCACACAAATCCTCAAATCAAAACAAATTGAAAGGGTTCAACTACGTGGTAAAAGAAGAAAATCCATGTATTCAACTAGATGCCCTAGATCTGCCTTTAGCCTAGTAAATATTACTAACTAGTTTATACCCGGGAGCGTCCCGGGTTGAGAAATCTAAGTAAAGTGAATAAAATTACAAGTATCTAAACTATAAAAATGGCATCTGCCAATATATAATTAATGAATATTATTTTTATTATTATTTTAAACAAATCTCTGCCATAAGTTATCATATTCTAATATATAAAAAAAGGGGGTAATTAGGTCGGGTATCAACTAATCCCAGGCCCGACCCAAACCCACAATTTTTTTTAAACTAATTCCAAACCTAACACAATACCTGTCGGGTTACAAAAAATAGTTGTTTTTTTCTCCGTTTTTTATATAGCACTATAGTACTCGTTGGAAAGATAATAAAACGCTCGTTAATTTGGTGTAATATTTTTATTTAAAAAATCTCATATATAAAAGATATTAACTTTTAAAAGTTACGAGAGGAAACATGAGAGAGAAAATAATAAAATTTTAATATTTACATTTAGTAGATTAGGTATTTAATAGATTATGTTAAATCATATTTAAACCATATTTATTTCTTTTTTATAATTGGTCTAGAGTTGTTACATCACATTCTATGTGGTATCTCTTAAAAGAAAGATTGCATAATATTATGACATGTCATTAAAAATGCTTTGGTTTATTATATACTAGCTGATTACCTCGGGAGGGTCCCGGGGTTGAAAAATCTAATTTTACGTGATAACCTATTGCAAATGGCTCAAGTTAACTAACCATAAAATCTCTCAATCATTGCATGTTCATAGTATTCTAATCAGTAATAACTCATATTCCCTAATCTAAAACCTAATCAGTAATCATCTAAGAATCACTTATGTAAGCTGCAACTATTAAAAAACTCATCACATCTCTCTAATTTCTCACATTCTAATGGCTCTTATAATTCCTAACCTAATCAACTAAACAAACACTTAAGTTGGAAGTTGTAATCATTGCATCTCATTATGCCATGTGACATAATCAAGAGATGGTTGAGGCCATCATTGAACGCCACGTCAGCAACTATCAATTCTTTCCGGAGCGTCCCGGGGTTGAAAAATATAATCATTCTAATAATACTAATACTAATAGTAATAATTATTACTCTTGTAATTAAATAAATAAAAAAATAACCTTGCTATAAGGTGACACCATGCGTTGCAGTGTTGCGCGATTCTTTCTCCTAACTTCTCTTGATGAAGTATACCTAGTAAAATTCCAATGATAACATGGCGATTGGGCTAATTTTCAACATCGTAGATAAGAACCTGATTTAAAAGAAAAAACATGATTAATGAATAACATGAACACTTTGTGTGTTTTTAACCTGTATGAACGAAACCCCACAAAAAATAGTCGCTTTTTTTCCGTTTTTTATATAGAACTATGGTACTCGTTGGAAAGATAATAAAACGCTCGTTAATTTGAGGTAATTTTTTTCTTTAAAAAATCCCGTATATAAAAGATATAAACGTTTAAAAATTATGGGAGGAAACATAAGAGAGAAAATTTTAAATTTATTTTTAAATTCTTTTTTTCCTAAAATAACTCAATTTAATTTAGGGTTTTATGTTTATCTTTTTTTTTTAATTAAAAAAAGAAATATTTCAAAAACACTAAAATCTTTCAATTATGATGCCACGTGTCACTCTTAAGGGAAGGTTGAGGTCTCCATTGCACGCCACGTCAGCATATACGTTTTCTTTTATATATATAGATAGATAGATAATTGTAATTAATACAAATCATAAATTTAACATGAATAATAAAAAAAGTAATCTTTATATTATAATTACAGAGAGAATATATTAAAGATTAATAAGTATAACATGGGGTGCCTAAACACATGCTAAAATTGTCTATACATGATAAAGTTGGGGAACACGTACGCAATGGCATATTACTATATTTGCAAAGTCATAAACGAACCACATTTAATACATAATATTTTAACATATATAACGAGTCATGTTTCCTCATGTTATTTGAATAGAATTATTTCATAAAACTAATGATATATTGTATGTTGTTATTTTAATTAGAAACTAGATTCTTTTCCTTTTATTTCGATTGTACGGACAACTTTGCTTAAATTTTTTTTTACTAAATACTACGATTCAGTATAATAATATCTTACTCCTCACAAATTATTCAAATATGTTTGAATTTTAAATGTTGTTTCAAAAATTTTAGTGAACATATTATGCAACTATGTTTATTCGTATTCATCATGTTCAAGTTTACTTCCTTATGGTTTAAAATATCGATGACAATGGTACGAGTTTAGGACACGTATTAGTGATCCTAGCCTCATTGTTTCTTATACACAGTCCAATACCCGTTAAGTACGTGTCAGGTAATTACTGGTTGGTTATCTTTTAGTTAAAAGTGATATGATATTTCGCTAACGTTAATATCTGGCAACTATACTCCAGTTTTACCGAAAACGCAAATGTGCACAACTGTATAAAACACTTAACATTTACATATCAGTTTTAAATAAATGTTACCACACATTTTATAAAGTATAATTACACTTTAAACTTTTTGTATTATTTCAACTCACTATTTATAGAGTTTCTTATAGACATATTACACACAAGTTCCCAACATTACCACAAAAAGACACAAACTGGACAGCATGTAGAAGATGTTACCACGCCATCAGCCCCCCCAAGTCAGTGGTGTTTGTGGCGTAGCTCAAAGGCTTCTGACTTTTCTACCTAATTTATCGACGTTAAATGGTTCGAAGGTTAAAGGCTTGACTTGGTTTCACACGGTTTCACCTCTGGATTTGAATTTTGAAGTGACACTTGATGTGACAAGTGTTAGTCTTACTGGTGGCGGTTTTTAATGCAGGTTATGATTATATCTAGGGGTCATTATATTATAGGGTGGTGATATTTAAACCCCCCAGCTTCTATTTTCACCCCCCAGAAGCGCCTCGCTTAGGCCTAAGCGAGGCGCTTCTGGGGGGTGTTTTATTTTGGTAGTTTTTTGGTGTTTTGAGTTGTTTTTTTTTAATTTAATAATTATAAAAGTTAAAAATAAAATAAAATGTCAATGACTTAAACTTGACATCATCTTCTTGTAATTACTTTTCAGTTGTTATCCGAGAGATAGCGGTCAACGATGAAGACAACCTGAAAGTGGATACAATGGATCAGAGAGATTCAAGCTAATTAAACTCATATCTCAAGCCGGTGCAAGTTATGTTGTAACGAAATCATTCTCACATGAATATCCTGCGTAAAGGACTAAAGCCACATATCTTGCCATTAATACCAACTGAATTTTACTTGCTTGCATGAAAAGTTCATTGTACGATGTCTTTTTCAGAGGACCTCGACTCTTGAGATGTTGCAGGTGTTTGAAAAGTTTGAACTGAAATTGAACTTTTCATGCAAGCAAGTAAAATTCAGTTGTTTTACTAATTTCATACTCTTGATACTTTTAAACAATCGGATCGGCGCTAAACAATAGAAAGTAATTACAAATATTGCAAGAGGGTCACTATTCATATATAAAGAACATTAATCGGTTTCATCTTTGTTTTATTGAGTTCAACTTTCCATGATCTACCTTTATCATCTCAGAGAGATATCTGTCAAACGATGGAAGGGAACCCGAAACAATAAAAAGTAATTACAAAGAAGATGATCAAAGATGCTACAACATAACTTGCACCGGCTTGAGATATGAGTTTAATTAGCTTAAATCTCTCTGATCCATGATATGAGAGCATAAGAGAAGAGATAATAACATATGAGCTTCAACATAACTTGCACCGGATGATTGCCAATGAGATTGATAACTGGACAGGTTAGCCAGGTGTTTGTCAAAAAGGTAGAGCACACCACTAGAGCAAAAAGTTGTGTGTATGAATAGTGACCCTCTGGCAAACCTGCCATTATTTAGCGTAAAAAGTTCATTGTACATATACCTCCTTATTTAAAAACAAATCACATCATTGTAGAGGTTACTAGGTTACTCATCCACAATGTTCTTACCTATGAGTTTAATTAGCTTGAATCTCTCCGATCCATGGTATCCACTTTCAGAATCTGAAGAGAAGCTATCATCTCAGAGAGATATCTGTCAAGTAATTACAAGAAGATGATCAAAGATGCTTCAACATAACTTGCACCGGCTTGAGATATGAGTTTAATTAGCTTGAATATCTCTGATCCATGGTATCCACTTTCAGAATCTGAAGAGAAGCTATCATCTCAGAGAGATATCTGTCAAGTAATTACAAGAAGATGATCAAAGATGCTTCAACATAACTTGCACCGGCTTGAGATATGAGTTTAATTAGCTTGAATATCTCTGATCCATGGTATCCACTTTCAGAATCTGAAGAGATGCTATCATCTCAGAGAGATATCTGTCAAGTAATTACAAGAAGATGATCAAAGATGCTTCAACATAACTTGCACCGGCTTGAGATATGAGTTTAATTAGCTTGAATCTCTCTGATCCATGGTATCCACTTTCAGGCTGTCTTCATCGTTGACCGCTATCTCTCGGATAACAACTGAAAAGTTGTTTCATTAATCTATAAATAAATCCTTACAAAATATTTTTAACTTAAATCTTTGAGCATACCACACTTAGAGGGTCACTATTCATACATAAAGAGTATAATCGTGATGTGATGGATTTTGATATTTGCAACTTAGTTCCTTTTTACCTGGTTGCAAAGGAACTTCAGGTCAGCCAGACCTTTGTCAAAAGCAAGTGTGAAGATCAAGATCAAGAAGAACAGTACGGTCAACGATGAAGGTGTGTTGTATGTATAAAATTGTGAATAATTGTAGTGTGTTCGGTGCAGTCGACGAACATCATTCAAAATTTCAACTTCCCGTTCAGGTGCTTAAGTCCACCTTGAAGACTGGATACCATGGATCAAAGAGATTCAAGCTAATCAAACTCATAGGAATCTTGAACGAAATTATACAGTTATTTGGAATGTTCCTGATCATTACAGTGAGATTGATAACTTCTCTATGGAAGCAACAAATTCAAAACAGAGGTAGGTTTGCCAGAGGGTCACTATTTATACATAAAGAGTATAATCAAACAAGGGTTGTTATCGGAGAGATATCGGTCAACGATGAAGGCAACCTGATAAAGGCTGAACACGAGTATAATCAAACAGCGATGTCAAGGGTTTTAAGACAAGGAAGATGAATTCAGTTGTTATCGGAGAGATATCGGTCAACGATGAAGGTGTGTTGTATGTATAAAATTGTGAATAATTGTGAGAGTCGATATGAGAGCAATAATCCATCGAGAACTAGAGAAACAGAGAATAAGAGAAGAGATAATAACATATGAGCTACAACGACGTCGTATTTTGGAAGCTGAAGTTCGGAGAGAACTAAATATTCGGTTGTTGTTTTTCTTCTCTATACAGAGTGACGATAGGCGTTTTCGATTTCCAAATGAATCAACGACTTAACTTGACATCATCAACCACGTATAGTCAAACATTTATTCTCCATATCCATACCTTGTTTCAAGTATCTTGTAAAATTCATTTCGTCTTCAAGACTCCTATGAGTCACAAAGGAGACATGGTGTTTGACTTTTTTGTGTTTGACCCATCCGGATGTGAAAGACAATATCCATATTTACCTGATTATAAGAGAGGTCGAAGATATTGCTCAATAAACATTATTATTATTATTATTATTATTATTATTATTATTATTTTATTATATTTGTAATTTAGTTCCTTTGTTTTATTATTATAATAATTTATTATTATCAAGAATCGGAAATTAGTAAAACGATTTATGAAAGTATCAAGAATCGGAAATTAGTAAAACGATTTAATAAATCATTGCTCAGACGTTAGGGTTTGATAAACACAAAACTTATTATTTATAAAGCAACAAAAACACAAATCGTACCGTGAAATAAAGAGAGGCCCATTAGGAGTGCCGTGGAGGAAGATCGTCGGTTTGCTGTAGTCGATGATGGCGCAGAGGTTAGCGGTAACTTTAAATTTTGAATGATCGTCGGTTTGCTCTCAATATACCAACCAACAGTCGATCCGACTATTCATTTCTCTCTATAACAAAGTAAAATTCAGTTGTTATCGGAGAGATATCGGTCAACGATGAAGGCAACCTGAAACGACATGAACATTTATAACCTTTCTGTACCTGTGGCCAAAAGAACCTGATAAAGGCTGTACACGAGTTATTTGGACTGTTGCTAAAATAGTTAAACAAAAGCTGAAATTATACAGTTATTTGGAATATTCTTGATCATTACAGTGAGATTGACTGTTATCGGAGAGATATCGGTCAACGATGAAGGCAACCTGATCATTACTTTTCATGCAAGCAAGGTGGACTTAAGCACCTGAACGGGAATGAAGGATGAAAGCATGACGTGAAACATGGCGTAGTCACATTCAGTCATCAAGGTGGACTTAAGCACCTGAACGGGAAGTTGAAATTTTGAAATTTTAATATAACTATTATAAAAAATGTTCTTTTGCATGAAAAGTAATGATCAGGAACATTCCAAATAACCGTCCAATTTCAGCTTTTGTTTAACTCATGATATATCCACCAAATCATTTCTTCAAGTTCATTTCACCAAAAAAGGCATAACTGTAATGATCAGAAACATTCCAAATAACTGTTTAATTTCAGCTTTTCAGTTGTTATCCGAGAGATAGCGGTCAACGATGAAGACAACCTGAAAACAACCGGATACCATGGATCAGAGAGATTCAAGCTAATTAAACTCATATCTCAAGGTGGACTTAAGCACCTGAACGGGTGAATACATCTTGCTTTTGACAAATCCATTGTTGTTTCCATAGACATGAAAGGAGGCAAATCGTTTGAAATGGTGAATACATCTTCTTTTGACAGAATTGGGATGATTTGCATGGAGGGTTATGTGCATCACGTATTTTCATTCTTTCCTTGATCTGCAAATATTTGAAAATTATCATTTCTTGACATGCTTGGTAACACCTTGATCTGCAATATTTGAAAATTATCATTTCTTGACATGCTTGGTAACACCTTGAAGACAACCTGAAAGTGGATACCATGGATCAGAGAGATTCAAGCTAATTAAACTCATATCTCAAGCTAATTAAACGAAGCGAAACGGGGAGATGATAGCTTCCATCGATGACAATTATCTCTCTGAGATGATAGCTTCTCTTCAGATTCTGATTGCACCGGTGGAATTGGAATTGGAATTGGAATTGGAATTAATGAGACAACTTTTCAGTTGTTATCCGAGAGATAGCGGTCAACGATGAAGACAATCTGAAAGTGGATACCATAGATCAGAGAGATTCAAGCTAATTAAACTCATATCTCAAGCCGGTGCAAGAGGGTCACTATTCGTATATAAAGAACATTAATTTATTCTGTTTCATCTTTGTTATTTTGATAATTATCGTATTTGCAACTTAGTTCCTTTGATTCATCATTGTTGTACAAAGCTGGATGTTCGTACGGGAAAACCAAAACGAGCAATAAACGAAGCGAAACGGGGAGATATAATTTTTTTGGCTTGGAAACAACTTAAAAGAACCAAAAATGAATTAAAATTATTTTTTGGTGATTAACAGATAATTTTAAACAATTAAAAGAAATTTAATTTTTTTTTAAAAAATGTCCAAACGCCTCGCTTTGGTCAAAGCGAGGGGTTTGCCTGCCTCGCTTAGGCCTAAGCTAGGCACAAACAGCCTAGCTTTGGCCAAAGCGAGGCAGGCAAACGCCTCGCTTTGACCAAAGCGAGGCGTTTGGACATTTTTTTAAAAAAAAAATTAAATTTCTTTTAATTCTTTAAAATTATCTGTTAATCACCAAAAAATAATTTTAATTCATTTTTGGTTCTTTTAAGTTGTTTCCAAGCCAAGAAAATTATATCTCCCCGTTTCGCTTCGTTTATTGCTCGTTTTGGTTTTCCCGTACGAACATCCAGCTTTGTACAACTTTGATGAATCATTGTACGTGGTCCTCCGAGTAAACCTAACTCGCAACAATTGTTTTTAATTCATTTTTAAGTGTTTTTAATTACTTTTCGAGAAATGATAATTTTCAGATATTACAGATCAAGGTTTTACCAAGCATGTCAAGAAATGATAATTTTCAAATATTGTAGATCAAGGTGTTACCAAGCATGTCAAGAAATGATAATTTTCAAATATTGCAGATCAAGGAAAGAATGAAAATACGTGATGCACATACCGTGAGTGTAGTCCATTTAGTTGAAAGTGGATATAACTGGACAGTGATATTGATAACTTCTCTATGGAAGTTGCTACAATAGTTAAACAAAAGCTGAAATTGAACAGTTATTTGGAATATTCTTGATCATGACAGTGAGATATGAGTTTAATTAGCTTAAATCTCTCTGATCCATGATATGAGAGCAATAATCCATCGAGAACTTGAGAAAGAGAGAATAAAAGAAGAGATAATAACATATGAGCTACAACATAACTTGCACCGGCTTGAGATATGAGTTTAATTAGCTTGAATCTCTCTGATCCATGGTATCCACTTTCAGATTGCTGCATCGTTGACCGCTATCTCTCGGATAACAACTGAACAGTTGTCTCATTAATTCCATTTCCAATTCCAATTCTACCGGTGCAATCAAGGATGCTACAGGTATTTGGACTGTTAATCACCAAAAAATATGAGTTTAATTAGCTTGAATCTCTCTGATCCATGGTATCCACTTTCAGGTTGTCTTCATCGTTGTACATATACCTCCTTATCTAAAAGAAACCACATCATTGTACATATACCTCCTTAGCTGATATTGGACGGTTATTTGGAATGTTCCTGATCATTACTTTTCATGCAAGCAAGTCAAGTCAAAAAAACATTTTTTTATATAGCTCTCATATCATCTCTCTCTATAACAATGAATGCGGTATGCGCGTTAAATTTCATTAAATGCGGCAACACAGGCAAGTCCTCGTCTGATAACAACTGAAAAGTTGTTTTACTAATTTCATAGTTTTGATACTTTTAACACTTATGCGTAGATCAAGGAGATTGATGAAGATATCATCAAGATGAGCAAGAATTGTTAACCTTCCCATTGATTTCAAGTATGTTGCCTTGATCGTTGACAGCTATCTCTCCGATAACAACCGACTTTTACTTTGTACGAAAATCGAGATCATCTCATTCCATGTTGCCTTTTCATGCAAGCAAGTCAAGTCAAAAAAACATTTTTTTATATTGCTCTCATATCATGGATCAGAGAGATTTAAGCTAATTAAACTCATATCTCAAGCCGGTGCAAGTTATGTTGTAGCAGTCAAGATTCCTATGCAAGCAAGTCAAAATTCACCGAACTAGGGATGAGATCGGTACCGTACCCGTATCTATACCCGTACCCGTACCGAAAATACCCGTACCAAATTTGAACAAAAGTGGGTACCGAGTACCGTACCGAATATATAGGTACGGTACGGGTACGAGTACGGGTATTGGTACCGGGTATTTCGGTACGGTACCCGTTTGATACCATTTTGATATTTTTTCTTTTTTGAGCACTTGTACGGGTACCAAGTAGGTAAACAATTACGAATATCAATACTATACGGGTACCAAATAGAAAATTTTGGTACGGGTACCAATATGGTACATGTACCAAATAGGTAAAATTGATACGAATACCATAAATACCATATTACAAAGTAAAACATATAATCAAATTCAATAGTATATAGAATTCGGTACCCGTACCATTTTTACCCGTACTCGTACCCGTACCGATACCGAAAGTACCGAATACCGAAATCAGTAAAACTGGGTACCGATACCTATACCGAGTACTCAAAATCGGTACGGGTACGGGTACCGGTACAGGTACGGTATGGGTACGGGTATAGGTACTCGGGAAAAATTGCTCATCCCTACACCGAACACACTACAATTATTCACTATTTTATACATACAACACAACCCCCGGAGTTTGACCGTACTGTTCTTCTTGATCTTGATCTTCACACTTACTTTTCATGCAAGTCATTATTATAAAAACATTTTTTATAATAATTGTATTAAAAAAAACAAAAAACTAATTAAAAAGACCAAAAAAAAAAAAAAAATTGATCCTAAGCGCCTCGCTTAGGCCTAAGCGAGACGCTTAGGTCTAAAAATCAGCTTTTTCTGCCCCTCGTACTGACCTCCTCGAATTCAGCTTCCAAGCGCCTCGCTTAGGCCTAAGCGAGACGCTTGGGGGGGTGAAAATAGAAGGAGGGGTGGGAATAGACCGAGCCATATTATAACTTCTTTTTACATTTACTTAGGGCCTGTTTGGTAGCCTCTTAATGAGGCTCTGAACCATTCAGCTCTGATTGGTTTAACATTCAGACTGTTTGTTTCAACATAAAAAAAGACTCTGAGTGGAATGGTTAAGAGCTGAATCATTCAGACTTGGTGCATAGCTGAATCTGTCACACCCTCAAATTTCCACGTGCGGGGTTTTACCGTGAGGCGCGTGACACACCAGGATCCAAGTCAACGGTCACAATAAACGATAACTATATGAAATGAAAACAACGTAAACTGCCCATTAAGTTTCAAAATCATTCCAACATCGCGGAAGCAAAATGTTATTACAACCCAAAAGTAAAATTTAAAGTCTGAAATGTTTAACAAACATGCTTATGAATCCTAGACGCCGTGAGACTCCGTGCGCCTATCGACAGCTGCTACCTTAGCGACCTGAGACAAACATGCTAAAAGCGTCAGCAAATAATGCCGGTGAGTTCACAAGTTTTTCATGAAGACCGACTCCAAAAGTTTCAATGAATACCCGTGGCCAAACCAGGCCACATGCATGCAAACCATATGAATACTTGTCACTACTGCGATTGGAAAACCATTACTGAGCTCGAATACTGTGAATACATGAATACTGCCCGAATGAATACTGAATACCTAAGAGACAACATGCACCCGTCCAACCTCCAATTGAACAAGTGGGGCCGGCCTAGCCCAAATAGATCTATCCACATTTCCCCCGTTGTGCATCCCCGCACATTCATGGTTCTTCCCGGGACTTTCAAAACATCGCATAGTAACTCAATGAATACTCAAAGCCATAAATGTCGGTTGTAAGCTCAAGTGGAGTGTTGAGAATCTTTCACACGTGAGTGTCAAAGAGAATAGAAGAGTGTGTAAGTGAGAATGTAAGAAGGTGTGATCAAATCACTGATGAAGTGATCTGATTTATAGGAAAAACATCTTCTTCTTTGAGTAACCATAAACTTTTGATTCATGTAGCAACTTAGGGACTTGCCACTTTTAGCCGAGGAGGGCTTTGGACCTACGGTCCGTGTGTTGCAACGTCTCCACATGCAGAGTGTGAACAGCTGTGGACTTTAACCGAGAAGTGTGATGACAAGACATGTCATCTTTTATGCTCAGTGCTTTATCATCTTTGAAACCTTTTTACCTTTTAACCTTTCAAATAAGCTTGTGCAATATTATTGATTTATTTTGCTTTAGGCTATCACGTTATCAGGGAAAAACTTTCATTACGAAATTTATGGCCTCAAAGGTTTTGTATGCAATGTGTTATTTATGGCTTTGATTCTATGCGATGTGTTATTTTTCATGAATGCTATTTTAATTTTAAATCCTCTACCTATCAAGTTTTTTGGTGGTTTATGGTGTTGTACAATAGATTTAGGGAGGGTTTTTTTTTTTTAATATGATTTTTCACTTTTAATCAACAACTTTTCATCTTTACCAATTTAACACTTTAATTTGATATATTATAGTTTAAAGCTTTTAATATTTTGCAATTTAACCGCCAATACTTTTTTACTTTCAGCTTTTGTCCCCATACTTTTCAACTATCGTATTTTTTTTTTAATTTTACGTCTCTTTTTAAATTTTTCGAGTTAACAAGATGCAACGTGCGTGTGAAGATCAACGTTTTTTTGTCTATGTTTTCTCGTTTGAAAGGCCCATCCCAGGGTGTTTATTTTTACCCGTTTGACAGTTGTCGCAACACGCGCGTCCTATATCGACTTAGTTATATTTCTATGTTTTATGTTTCCGTTTAATTTATTCACATTAACACATGGCAACGGGCATGCGTGGTTCAACGCTTTTATGTCTGCTTTTCGTTCAGTGTTCGTTTTTCCTTTTATTTATTTTGTTTATACGCTTTTCCGGTGTTGGTGGTTGCGATGGGTTGACATTAATGCTGCTTGGCACACAGTTTTGCGCCTCATCACAACGCGCGGGGTACGACATAGTTTTTTTTTTAATAAATACCAGTTTGTAGTATGTGCCTATAGAATTTCATCACAAATAATACCATTTAATAAAAGGGGAATTCCACTCGACAATAAAGAATACAGTCACCTCAAACAATCAAGAAACTTGTTTCAGTAAATCCAAAACCTCTCTAGTTAGTTGGAAGTTCGTCAAAAATATACATAAGGTGTTAAGCTTATAAAGCCTAATGTGCATCTAGATATCTATCATATCAAAATTGTAACGAAAATGGTTTAAACTACATATAAACATACACAATGTAATGTATTTCGCAAAAATCCACAAAGTCAACTCAATAACCCCAAATTCACCTTGACCCTCAAGGGCGGAACCAAAGGGTCTATTGACCTTCAGTCACTATAACTTGTCGGATTTTTCCTTACGAATTACATATATTAGACCCTCTATTTGGAGTATGTAAAGAAGAGAACTCTATGATGATTTATGACGAATAAGTTATGATTCCGTCATTGGTTCCCATTATCCATGCCGGTAACCCCAAGACCACACGAATCCTCAAATCAAACAAACTGAAAGGGGTTCAACTACCTGGTAAAAGAAAAAAATCCATGTATTCAACTAGATGCTAGATCTGCCTTTAGCCTAGTAAATGTTACTAATAATGATATTTTCATTTTATTTTATTTGATTGTAATGAATACAAATCATAAATTTAACATGAATTAAAAAAAAAAAGAAGCAATCTTTATATTATAATTACAGAGAGAATATAAGATTAATAAGTATAACATGGGGTGCTTAAACACATGCTAAAATCTATAAGACTACTCGGAATGGGAGGGGGAAAGAGGGGGATGAAGCGTCATGTGGTACTTGTGAGACCTATGTGGGGGGAAAAATTGTGGAGAGTGGAGGGGGAAGGGGGGGGAGAAAGAAAATAATATTATATTGTGTTAAAGTTAAAAAAAATAAAAAAAAAATAAAAAAACTGCCAAAAAGGCAGTGCCACCTCACCCCACCAAAATGCCTCACGCCAAGGTCAGTGCCCCCGCCCTCTCCTTCCTGCCCCTCTCCACGCCACCCTGGCGGTGGTGTCCCCCCCCCCTGTGACACCCGGCATGTTTGAGTCAACACTTTATGAACACATAAGTCTACCTTAGCGAGAAACGTTTATAAACAAACTTAACTGGGTTAGTTGAGTCGGGTCAGATTAGGATTGTCCAGGGTTCAATGATCTGGAGGATCATTGGGAGTCATTTTGGGGAATACACTAGTACCGGGTTCCGTTGTTGGTGACATTACATGAACTAATTAAGTATATGTGTAGATTATGGGTCGTGTGGTGGATTGTATACTTATACTTGCTTAAACGATGTACAAATGATTATACGTGCCTAAATATGCTAAACATAGACTATGGGTGCATGCTTATGTGTTAAGATGTGTTAGAATGCGTTAAACACGACAAACTGGGAAAAGGTTAACATGTGTTAAAAAGTGCTGTTGACATGTGTTAAAAAGTGCTGATGACCTGAATGTGGAAATAGTGGGCGAACGTGGAAATGGAACTTGAAAAATGGGCGAACGTAGAAACAAAGTGGGCGAATGTGGAAAAGTTCCACATTCGACCATTACAAATGGGCGAATGTGGAAAAGTTCCACATTCGACCACATAAAAGGGGCGAACCTGGACTGGGTATAAATACCATCCTTAGCCATTTTTCACCATTTCACAAACCCTAAACGCCTCCAAGCACTCTCTATCAGCTATTATCATTGGGGAAGGAGTTTTTGAGCTTGTTTTTCATAACCTAACTCTCTAAATCATTACAAGTGAAAATCTAAGGTGTGTTCTTCATTCCAAATCCTTTTTAAACAATTTTAACTTGTTTTCATCTAAACCCCAAGGGTCCAGATCTGATATCCACATGTTTTATGGGTAAAAACCTTCCTAATATCTTTCTAAATAAAACCTATTCATAAACAATGAGTTTTTATGCAAACTAAACATGTGTTAATATGATATTATGCATTGTTTGATGATTACTTGTTGTATAGATGATATGATAACAACCTAGGGCTGTTATTAATGATGGGTTATGATTGAAACATGTTACCTTTGATTGTTGATGGTGTTTTGACGATTAAAGGGGTTTTAGTTAGATTTAGGGCTTGTTTTTGGATCGTTATGATAAGGTTATGATAGGGGTTTCTTGTTCATGATGATTTAAGTATGATGAGCTGATGATTGATTAAATTTAGAAAGTTTCCTAATTGGGTAATGATTTCATGCATGATGATGTGACATCTCCATAATTTACTATTTTAGGAAACTTGTAAAAACGGATAGATTTTGGGGTAAAATTGGTAGGGTTTCGTAGGAATATGTTAATGATGCTTGACTGCTGTAACTCATGATGTTTCGTGATGTTTTCGGATGTTTTCGACGCGTTTTTGGGAAAATCTAACAGCAGGGGCGAACCTGGAATACCTTCGACCAGCCGAACGGTCGAAGGTGGACTCCCAGGGGTCGAACCTGGAAACCAAGGGGCGAATGAACCATAAAAAGGGGCGAAGGTGGAAAAAGGGGGCGAAGGTGGAAGTTTAAAGCCACCTTCGACCACTCAAAGCCACGTTCGGCCCTACGATAACAAAAATGAGATTTTTGATACGAACTAAGTGTTTTATGCTTGAACTTTGTGTATAATCTATGTGTACTTGATTAGTTAGGGTAATGGGTCACCAACGGGATGTCGGGACGGTCTGGAATGTCCGGTTAACGTTTAGACACACTTTTTAACATACGTAGTCAAGATCTGGACAATCGGGGACTAGTTAGCCTTCGGGTTAATAGTCATCACACTTATGTAAACTCATTGATAGGTTGTCATTAGTTGGGATTATCATACACGTGTTGGAATTCTAGTTACCAGAAGACGCACTCTAAGGTGAGTTTCACGGCCCCACTCTTTTACTGGTTTTACAATTTCGGGGGAGAAAACATGCTGTGTTCTTTAAACGTGTGTCAAATGTGTTTTTCCTAAAAGGCGTGACAACTATGTTTTGGGTACTCATGTATTCACTACGTTTTGGGAATGTTCATTTGGGTTCAAGGTATTCATTTATGTTCCGTATTATATGGCCTATGTTGTGGCAGTTCGTTAGCCGTGGTGCGGTAGTTCGTTAGCCTCTATGTGGTAGTTCGTTAGCTATGTTATAGTAGTTCATTGGCCATGGGATGGTAGTTCGTTAGCTATGGTAAAGCAGTTCGTTGACCATGGGATGGTAGTTCGTTATCTTCGGTGGGCGATAGTTCGTTTGGGAGGTTCGTTATGAAGTTCAAACATTTAACGAGTGTTTTCATCGGTCGGTAGTATCATGATGGTCTTTCAAAAGTTCGTGAAACGTTTTACTTAAAAACCTGTGAACTCACCGGCATTATTTGCTGACGTTTTTAGCATGTTTGTCTCAGGTCGCTAAGGTAGCAGCTGTCGATAGGCGCACGGAGTCTCACGGCGTCTAGGATTCATGTGCATCTCATTTAGTATTTTCAGATTTTCGTACTTTTGATTTCACGTTGTAATAAAGTTTTACGCTTCCGCAGCGTTGGATCATTTATGAAAACTTAATGGTTTGATTAGGTCATTTTTACGTATCATATAGTGTTGTTTATTGTGACCGTTGACTTGGATCCTGGTGTGTCACGCGCCTCGCGGTAAAACCCCGCACGTGGAAATTTGAGGGTGTGACAGATTGGTATCAGAGCCAATGGTTATAGTGAACTAGGACTGCATGTAGAGTCTAGTCTATAGCCGAGTATCACACACGTTAGACGGTCACACATAATTACGAGTCGTGTCGTTTGGTAAACATACTAGCCTTGTCGGGTTGTCGGTGTCCTCATCACACAGTATCGCGTTATTTTAGGAATGTGTGTATCGGGTGATTTGAAGTTCTAGCTAGGAGCACGCCTAGAGGACCATGTAGAGCGATTTGTTACTTCGGGTGCACACGAAATCATAAATCGAAATGCATGAAAATCTTGGTGGACTTCGTGTTCGGACTAATGGTCATGCTGGAACCATGTTCTAAATTCGTTTGGGTCACTTGTAGCTCGATCTGTTGGTGGTTTTGAGTGTCTTGTCTCATGTTTGGCAGAACATGTCTGGTCGCGCGGGTGGACGTACTGGTGGACGCCGTGGTGGCGGCGGGGGTCGCAATGGCGGTGGACGAGGTGGTGGGAACATCACCATGACTCAGGCAGAGTTGGAGCACATGTTACAGCAACAGTTGAACGTTGCGTTGGCTGCTTTCCAGGCTGCTCAGCAGACCCTGGGAAACACTAATCAGGGACAGTCTGGGTGCACCTACAAGAAGTTTATGGACTGTAAGCCCCATTTCTTCAATGGGACTGAAGGAGCGGTGGGACTACTTAGGTGGTTGGAGAAGATTGAGTCGGTGTTTGCTATGTGTAACTGTCCCGACGCTGATCGCGTCAAGTATGCGTCTGCTACACTGGAGGGACATGCGTTGACCTGGTGGAACTCCACCACTGCGAACCTTGGCCTGGGTGAGGCCAATGCTATGCCGTGGACCGAGTTTGTTCAGATGTTGAGGGCAGAGTATTGCCCAAGAGACGAGATTATGAAGTTGGAGCATGAGTTTTGGAATCTGAAGATGGTTGGGTCGGAGATCGAGGAGTTTACTGCTAGGCACAACGAGTTGGCTGTGATGTGCCCCGGTTTGGCTACACCGGAGTACCGGAGGATTGAGCACTACGTTGCTGGGTTAGTGCCGGAGGTTGCTGGACTTGTTGCCGCTGCTGATCACACTACTATGTTGGCCACTGTTCGGGCAGCTCACAAGCTGACCAACATGAAGGTTGCTGAGGGCGTTCTACCTCCAAGGGGTGCTGCTGTGAAAGCCCCTGCGGACAACAAGCGAAAGTGGGATGGTGCTGGGAAGAGTGCAAGTTCGTGTCAACCGCAGCAACAGGTGAGGAAGACTGAGGCTTTGGGATCGTCTTCGGGCCAGAGGCAAGACGGGTACACGGGGAAACTGCCGGAGTGCAATCAATGTGGGTTCCATCATTATGGCAGCTGTGAGAAGTTTCGTTGCAACCGCTGTAAGCGTGTGGGCCATGTTGCTAAAAACTGTAGAGTCAATCTACAGACAGTTCCAGGCCAAGCGGTTGTCCCTGCCCCTGTCCCTCAGGGGAACCAAGGGTGTTATAACTGTGGGGAGACTGGGCACTTCAAACGTGATTGTCCTAAGCTGAATCAAGGGACTGCAGGTGGTGCAGGGAACGAAGGTGGCGGCCGAACTACTCGTGGTCATGTCTACGTCATTGGCGCTAGGGAGAACCAGGAGGATCCTGACATTGTTACTGGTGAGTATTCTTTTCTTGATTCTCGTTATGCTCGTATTCATTCTCGTTCACATTGTTTGGCGATTCGTATTCATTGTGTGCATTCAGTTTGGTATTTGGTCATCATTTTGCATTCATGAGTCTGATGTGGGTCCTTTGGAGATGTTACTTGGACGGTACCGGTGTATCATTTATACCGATCATAGTAAGTCTCTAGTAGGCCTTCGATCAGGAGGATTCATTGTTTTGTATTCACTTTGGGGAGGGCGGTTCCCCGGCATAGAGTATTCGTTGATATCATCTTTCGTTCGTGGTTATGATTTCGTTTGTGTTCTAGGAAGCGTTACTTGGGTTAGGTCGACACTCATTACTGTCGAAGAGTGAATCTCGGGGCGAGATTCCTTTCAACAGGGGGATGATGTGACGACCGGGAAAATTTTTCTTTTTATCGCTTCGTTCTCTTTGACTTCGGGAAATTTTCGGGACGAAAATTCTTTCAACAGGGGGATGATGTGACACCCGGCATGTTTGAGTCAACACTTTATGAACACATAAGTCTACCTTAGCGAGAAACGTTTATAAACAAACTTAACTGGGTTAGTTGAGTCGGGTCAGATTAGGATTGTCCAGGGTTCAATGATCTGGAGGATCATTGGGAGTCATTTTGGGGAATACACTAGTACCGGGTTCCGTTGTTGGTGACATTACATGAACTAATTAAGTATATGTGTAGATTATGGGTCGTGTGGTGGATTGTATACTTATACTTGCTTAAACGATGTACAAATGATTATACGTGCCTAAATATGCTAAACATAGACTATGGGTGCATGCTTATGTGTTAAGATGTGTTAGAATGCGTTAAACACGACAAACTGGGAAAAGGTTAACATGTGTTAAAAAGTGCTGTTGACATGTGTTAAAAAGTGCTGATGACCTGAATGTGGAAATAGTGGGCGAACGTGGAAATGGAACTTGAAAAATGGGCGAACGTAGAAACAAAGTGGGCGAATGTGGAAAAGTTCCACATTCGACCATTACAAATGGGCAAATGTGGAAAAGTTCCACATTCGACCACATAAAAGGGGCGAACCTGGACTGGGTATAAATACCATCCTTAGCCATTTTTCACCATTTCACAAACCCTAAACGCCTCCAAACACTCTCTATCAGCTATTATCATTGGGGAAGGAGTTTTTGAGCTTGTTTTTCATAACCTAACTCTCTAAATCATTACAAGTGAAAATCTAAGGTGTGTTCTTCATTCCAAATCCTTTTTAAACAATTTTAACTTGTTTTCATCTAAACCCCAAGGGTCCAGATCTGATATCCACATGTTTTATGGGTAAAAACCTTCCTAATATCTTTCTAAATAAAACCTATTCATAAACAATGAGTTTTTATGCAAACTAAACATGTGTTAATATGATATTATGCATTGTTTGATGATTACTTGTTGTATAGATGATATGATAACAACCTAGGGCTGTTATTAATGATGGGTTATGATTGAAACATGTTACCTTTGATTGTTGATGGTGTTTTGACGATTAAAGGGGTTTTAGTTAGATTTAGGGCTTGTTTTTGGATCGTTATGATAAGGTTATGATAGGGGTTTCTTGTTCATGATGATTTAAGTATGATGAGCTGATGATTGATTAAATTTAGAAAGTTTCCTAATTGGGTAATGATTTCATGCATGATGATGTGACATCTCCATAATTTACTATTTTAGGAAACTTGTAAAAACGGATAGATTTTGGGGTAAAATCGGTAGGGTTTCGTAGGAATATGTTAATGATGCTTGACTGCTGTAACTCATGATGTTTCGTGATGTTTTCGGATGTTTTCGACGCGTTTTTGGGAAAATCTAACAGCAGGGGCGAACCTGGAATACCTTCGACCAGCCGAACGGTCGAAGGTGGACTCCCAGGGGTCGAACCTGGAAACCAAGGGGCGAATGAACCATAAAAAGGGGCGAAGGTGGAAAAAGGGGGCGAAGGTTGAAGTTTAAAGCCACCTTCGACCACTCAAAGCCACGTTCGGCCCTACGATAACAAAAATGAGATTTTTGATACGAACTAAGTGTTTTATGCTTGAACTTTGTGTATAATCTATGTGTACTTGATTAGTTAGGGTAATGGGTCACCAACGGGATGTCGGGACGGTCTGGAATGTCCGGTTAACGTTTAAACACACTTTTTAACATACGTAGTCAAGATCTGGACAATCGGGGACTAGTTAGCCTTCGGGTTAATAGTCATCACACTTATGTAAACTCATTGATAGGTTGTCATTAGTTGGGATTATCATACACGTGTTGGAATTCTAGTTACCAGAAGACGCACTCTAAGGTGAGTTTCACGGCCCCACTCTTTTACTGGTTTTACAATTTCGGGGGAGAAAACATGCTGTGTTCTTTAAACGTGTGTCAAATGTGTTTTTCCTAAAAGGCGTGACAACTATGTTTTGGGTACTCATGTATTCACTACGTTTTGGGAATGTTCATTTGGGTTCAAGGTATTCATTTATGTTCCGTATTATATGGCCTATGTTGTGGCAGTTCGTTAGCCGTGGTGCGGTAGTTCGTTAGCCTCTATGTGGTAGTTCGTTAGCTATGTTATAGTAGTTCGTTGGCCATGGGATGGTAGTTCGTTAGCTATGGTAAAGCAGTTCGTTGACCATGGGATGGTAGTTCGTTATCTTCGGTGGGCGATAGTTCGTTTGGGAGGTTCGTTATGAAGTTCAAACATTTAACGAGTGTTTTCATCGGTCGGTAGTATCATGATGGTCTTTCAAAAGTTCGTGAAACGTTTTACTTAAAAACCTGTGAACTCACCGGCATTATTTGCTGACGTTTTTAGCATGTTTGTCTCAGGTCGCTAAGGTAGCAGCTGTCGATAGGCGCACGGAGTCTCACGGCGTCTAGGATTCATGTGCATCTCATTTAGTATTTTCAGATTTTCGTACTTTTGATTTCACGTTGTAATAAAGTTTTACGCTTCCGCAGCGTTGGATCATTTATGAAAACTTAATGGTTTGATTATGTCATTTTTACGTATCATATAGTGTTGTTTATTGTGACCGTTGACTTGGATCCTGGTGTGTCACGCGCCTCGCGGTAAAACCCCGCACGTGGAAATTTGAGGGTGTGACAGATTGGTATCAGAGCCAATGGTTATAGTGAACTAGGACTGCATGTAGAGTCTAGTCTATAGCCGAGTATCACACACGTTAGACGGTCACACATAATTACGAGTCGTGTCGTTTGGTAAACATACTAGCCTTGTCGGGTTGTCGGTGTCCTCATCACACAGTATCGCGTTATTTTAGGAATGTGTGTATCGGGTGATTTGAAGTTCTAGCTAGGAGCACGCCTAGAGGACCATGTAGAGCGATTTGTTATTCGGGTGCACACGAAATCATAAATCGAAATGCATGAAAATCTTGGTGGACTTCGTGTTCGGACTAATGGTCATGCTGGAACCATGTTCTAAATTCGTTTGGGTCACTTGTAGCTCGATCTGTTGGTGGTTTTGAGTGTCTTGTCTCATGTTTGGCAGAACATGTCTGGTCGCGCGGGTGGACGTACTGGTGGACGCCGTGGTGGCGGCGGGGGTCGCAATGGCGGTGGACGAGGTGGTGGGAACATCACCATGACTCAGGCAGAGTTGGAGCACATGTTACAGCAACAGTTGAACGTTGCGTTGGCTGCTTTCCAGGCTGCTCAGCAGACCCTGGGAAACACTAATCAGGGACAGTCTGGGTGCACCTACAAGAAGTTTATGGACTGTAAGCCCCATTTCTTCAATGGGACTGAAGGAGCGGTGGGACTACTTAGGTGGTTGGAGAAGATTGAGTCGGTGTTTGCTATGTGTAACTGTCCCGACGCTGATCGCGTCAAGTATGCGTCTGCTACACTGGAGGGACATGCGTTGACCTGGTGGAACTCCACCACTGCGAACCTTGGCCTGGGTGAGGCCAATGCTATGCCGTGGACCGAGTTTGTTCAGATGTTGAGGGCAGAGTATTGCCCAAGAGACGAGATTATGAAGTTGGAGCATGAGTTTTGGAATCTGAAGATGGTTGGGTCGGAGATCGAGGAGTTTACTGCTAGGCACAACGAGTTGGCTGTGATGTGCCCCGGTTTGGCTACACCGGAGTACCGGAGGATTGAGCACTACGTTGCTGGGTTAGTGCCGGAGGTTGCTGGACTTGTTGCCGCTGCTGATCACACTACTATGTTGGCCACTGTTCGGGCAGCTCACAAGCTGACCAACATGAAGGTTGCTGAGGGCGTTCTACCTCCAAGGGGTGCTGCTGTGAAAGCCCCTGCGGACAACAAGCGAAAGTGGGATGGTGCTGGGAAGAGTGCAAGTTCGGGTCAACCGCAGCAACAGGTGAGGAAGACTGAGGCTTTGGGATCGTCTTCGGGCCAGAGGCAAGACGGGTACACGGGGAAACTGCCGGAGTGCAATCAATGTGGGTTCCATCATTATGGCAGCTGTGAGAAGTTTCGTTGCAACCGCTGTAAGCGTGTGGGCCATGTTGCTAAAAACTGTAGAGTCAATCTACAGACAGTTCCAGGCCAAGCGGTTGTCCCTGCCCCTGTCCCTCAGGGGAACCAAGGGTGTTATAACTGTGGGGAGACTGGGCACTTCAAACGTGATTGTCCTAAGCTGAATCAAGGGACTGCAGGTGGTGCAGGGAACGAAGGTGGCGGCCGAACTACTCGTGGTCATGTCTACGTCATTGGCGCTAGGGAGAACCAGGAGGATCCTGACATTGTTACTGGTGAGTATTCTTTTCTTGATTCTCGTTATGCTCGTATTCATTCTCGTTCACATTGTTTGGCGATTCGTATTCATTGTGTGCATTCAGTTTGGTATTTGGTCATCATTTTGCATTCATGAGTCTGATGTGGGTCCTTTGGAGATGTTACTTGGACGGTACCGGTGTATCATTTATACCGATCATAGTAAGTCTCTAGTAGGCCTTCGATCAGGAGGATTCATTGTTTTGTATTCACTTTGGGGAGGGCGGTTCCCCGGCATAGAGTATTCGTTGATATCATCTTTCGTTCGTGGTTATGATTTCGTTTGTGTTCTAGGAAGCGTTACTTGGGTTAGGTCGACACTCATTACTGTCGAAGAGTGAATCTCGGGGCGAGATTCCTTTCAACAGGGGGATGATGTGACGACCGGGAAAATTTTTCTTTTTATCGCTTCGTTCTCTTTGACTTCGGGAAATTTTCGGGACGAAAATTCTTTCAACAGGGGGATGATGTGACACCCGGCATGTTTGAGTCAACACTTTATGAACACATAAGTCTACCTTAGCGAGAAACGTTTATAAACAAACTTAACTGGGTTAGTTGAGTCGGGTCAGATTAGGATTGTCCAGGGTTCAATGATCTGGAGGATCATTGGGAGTCATTTTGGGGAATACACTAGTACCGGGTTCCGTTGTTGGTGACATTACATGAACTAATTAAGTATATGTGTAGATTATGGGTCGTGTGGTGGATTGTATACTTATACTTGCTTAAACGATGTACAAATGATTATACGTGCCTAAATATGCTAAACATAGACTATGGGTGCATGCTTATGTGTTAAGATGTGTTAGAATGCGTTAAACACGACAAACTGGGAAAAGGTTAACATGTGTTAAAAAGTGCTGTTGACATGTGTTAAAAAGTGCTGATGACCTGAATGTGGAAATAGTGGGCGAACGTGGAAATGGAACTTGAAAAATGGGCGAACGTAGAAACAAAGTGGGCGAATGTGGAAAAGTTCCACATTCGACCATTACAAATGGGCAAATGTGGAAAAGTTCCACATTCGACCACATAAAAGGGGCGAACCTGGACTGGGTATAAATACCATCCTTAGCCATTTTTCACCATTTCACAAACCCTAAACGCCTCCAAACACTCTCTATCAGCTATTATCATTGGGGAAGGAGTTTTTGAGCTTGTTTTTCATAACCTAACTCTCTAAATCATTACAAGTGAAAATCTAAGGTGTGTTCTTCATTCCAAATCCTTTTTAAACAATTTTAACTTGTTTTCATCTAAACCCCAAGGGTCCAGATCTGATATCCACATGTTTTATGGGTAAAAACCTTCCTAATATCTTTCTAAATAAAACCTATTCATAAACAATGAGTTTTTATGCAAACTAAACATGTGTTAATATGATATTATGCATTGTTTGATGATTACTTGTTGTATAGATGATATGATAACAACCTAGGGCTGTTATTAATGATGGGTTATGATTGAAACATGTTACCTTTGATTGTTGATGGTGTTTTGACGATTAAAGGGGTTTTAGTTAGATTTAGGGCTTGTTTTTGGATCGTTATGATAAGGTTATGATAGGGGTTTCTTGTTCATGATGATTTAAGTATGATGAGCTGATGATTGATTAAATTTAGAAAGTTTCCTAATTGGGTAATGATTTCATGCATGATGATGTGACATCTCCATAATTTACTATTTTAGGAAACTTGTAAAAACGGATAGATTTTGGGGTAAAATCGGTAGGGTTTCGTAGGAATATGTTAATGATGCTTGACTGCTGTAACTCATGATGTTTCGTGATGTTTTCGGATGTTTTCGACGCGTTTTTGGGAAAATCTAACAGCAGGGGCGAACCTGGAATACCTTCGACCAGCCGAACGGTCGAAGGTGGACTCCCAGGGGTCGAACCTGGAAACCAAGGGGCGAATGAACCATAAAAAGGGGCGAAGGTGGAAAAGGGGGGCGAAGGTTGAAGTTTAAAGCCACCTTCGACCACTCAAAGCCACGTTCGGCCCTACGATAACAAAAATGAGATTTTTGATACGAACTAAGTGTTTTATGCTTGAACTTTGTGTATAATCTATGTGTACTTGATTAGTTAGGGTAATGGGTCACCAACGGGATGTCGGGACGGTCTGGAATGTCCGGTTAACGTTTAGACACACTTTTTAACATACGTAGTCAAGATCTGGACAATCGGGGACTAGTTAGCCTTCGGGTTAATAGTCATCACACTTATGTAAACTCATTGATAGGTTGTCATTAGTTGGGATTATCATACACGTGTTGGAATTCTAGTTACCAGAAGACGCACTCTAAGGTGAGTTTCACGGCCCCACTCTTTTACTGGTTTTACAATTTCGGGGGAGAAAACATGCTGTGTTCTTTAAACGTGTGTCAAATGTGTTTTTCCTAAAAGGCGTGACAACTATGTTTTGGGTACTCATGTATTCACTACGTTTTGGGAATGTTCATTTGGGTTCAAGGTATTCATTTATGTTCCGTATTATATGGCCTATGTTGTGGCAGTTCGTTAGCCGTGGTGCGGTAGTTCGTTAGCCTCTATGTGGTAGTTCGTTAGCTATGTTATAGTAGTTCATTGGCCATGGGATGGTAGTTCGTTAGCTATGGTAAAGCAGTTCGTTGACCATGGGATGGTAGTTCGTTATCTTCGGTGGGCGATAGTTCGTTTGGGAGGTTCGTTATGAAGTTCAAACATTTAACGAGTGTTTTCATCGGTCGGTAGTATCATGATGGTCTTTCAAAAGTTCGTGAAACGTTTTACTTAAAAACCTGTGAACTCACCGGCATTATTTGCTGACGTTTTTAGCATGTTTGTCTCAGGTCGCTAAGGTAGCAGCTGTCGATAGGCGCACGGAGTCTCACGGCGTCTAGGATTCATGTGCATCTCATTTAGTATTTTCAGATTTTCGTACTTTGATTTCACGTTGTAATAAAGTTTTACGCTTCCGCAGCGTTGGATCATTTATGAAAACTTAATGGTTTGATTAGGTCATTTTTACGTATCATATAGTGTTGTTTATTGTGACCGTTGACTTGGATCCTGGTGTGTCACGCGCCTCGCGGTAAAACTCCGCACGTGGAAATTTGAGGGTGTGACACCCCCCCCTCCCCCCTTCATGCCTTTCCCGCCCCTTCCCCCCCCCCCCCCCTCCTTCCTGCCCCACGCCAAGGTCAGTGCCCCCCGCCCTCTCCTTCCTGTCCCTCTCCACGCCACCCTGGCGGTGGTGTCCCCCCCCCCCTCCCCCCTTCATGCCTTTCCCGCCCCTTCCCCCCCCCCCCCCCCCACACTCCGAGTACTCTAAGTAATAAAAGAATTGAATTTTTATGAGGTGGCATTTAATGGAGGGTGCTATGTGGCACTTTGAGGTGATAGTATTGAATTTATTATTTTAAATAAAAGATTAATTTTTAAAATTTTTATTTTCTTATTTAAATAAAATCTATATCTATATTATCTTAAAATTTCAAATATGTTAATTAATATATTTTTCTTATTTTCCTCTCACATTTTTAAATGTTAATTATTATTTTAAATTTCAAATATTTTAATTAATATTTTTATCTTTATTTTTTTCTTATTTTTCACTCACAATTTTTAAACGTTAGTAACTTTTATGTATGACATTTTTTTTGAAAAAAAAAAAATTACACCAAATTAATGATCGCTTTATTATCTTTCCAACGAGCACCATATTGCTATACAAAAAACGAAAAAAAAATGTTTTTTAGTGAGTTTTTGTTCATGCAGAAAAAACACCCATGTGTTTAGGTGATTTATTAATCATATATAGGCAAGTACTAATCGTGTTATGATAGTATATATGTTTTTAAACCTACTATTACATATATGAATTGCCAATGTTCAAGTGCTATAACGATATGCTTAGCATTAAAAGAGGTTGAGATTTTTTTAATCTGCTGGGAACGCAGCATGAGAGCTCCTTTTTGTAGTTTAAACATTAGAACAACTTTCTTTAGCATTAAAAATGGTTGAGACTGTTTACTTCTTTTAACTTTTTTTATTAAGTCATATTAGATTTTTAACCCGAGACACTCCCAAGGTAATTAGCTAGTTGTCTACACATGATAAAGTTGGGGAACACGCAATGGCATATTACTATATTAGCAAAGTCATAAACGAACCACATTTAAATACATCTAAGATAATATTTTAACACTAGATTATACCCCGGGAGCGTCCCGGGTTGATAAATTTAATATGATACATCAATTTTACATATGAAATAGACTGATGTATAACTCTAATATTAATATCTAACCTAAAACAAATTAACAATGTACAACTCCAATGCTAAGACCTAACCTAAAAGAAGGTAAAATTTTAATGTCACTCTAATATTAACACATATCTTAAAGACTAAACAAATATGTATAACTCTAACATATTAATATTGATACCTAACTTAAAACAACGTATAACTCTATTAACCTATTCGGCTCTGGTTGAAAAAAAATTCATATTTACTGATTTAAACATAATTAATTATCTATACATGATTAATGATTTACATGAACACTTTGTGTTTTTTTTCCTGTATGAACAAAACCCCACAAAAAATTTCTCCGTTTTTTTATATAGCACTATGGTATTCGTTGGAAAGATAATAAAAACGCTCGTTAATTTGGTGTAATATTTTTCTTTAAAAAATCTCGTATATTAAACATAATTAATGACTTATCTATACATGATTAATGATTTACATGAACACTTTGTGTTTTTTTTCCTGTATGAACAAAACCCCACAAAAAATTTCTCCGTTTTTTATATAGCACTATGGTATTCGTTGGAAAGATAATAAAACGCTCGTTAATTTGGTGTAATATTTTTCTTTAAAAAATCTCGTATATTAAAGATATTAACGTTTAAAAATTATGGGAGGAAACATAAGGGTGAAAAATCCAATTTTATTATTTTTTTCCTAAAATATCTCAATGCCACATGGGATGACACATGGCACACTCAAAGAAGAGAATGCCTCTTTGAGTGACATGTCATTAAAATGGCTTTGGTTTATTATATGTATAGATGTATAACGAGTCATGTTTCCTCATGTTATTTGAATAGAATTATTTCATAAAACTAATGATATATTGTATGTTGTTATTTTAATTAGAAACTAGATTCTTTTCCTTTTTATTTCGATTGTACGGACAACTTTGCTTTAATTTTTTTTTTTTTTACTAAATACTACGATTCAGTATAATAATATCTTACTCCTCACAAATTATTCAAATATGTTTGAATTTTAAATGTTGTTTCGAAAATTTTAGTGAAAATATTATGCAACTATGTTTACTCGTATTCATCATGTTCAAGTTTACTTCCTTATGGTTTAAAATATCGATGACAATGGTACGAGTTTAGGACACATATTAGTGATCCTAGCCTCATTGTTTCTTATATACAGTCCAATACCTGTTAGGTACGTGTCAGGTAATTACTGGTCGGCTATCTTTTAGTTAAAAGTGATATGATATTTCGATAACGTTATACTCCAGTTTTACCAAAAACGCAAATGTGCACAACTGTATAAAACACTTAACATTTACATATCAGTTTTAAATAAATGTTACAACACATTTTATAAATTATAATTACACTTTAAACTTTTTGTATTATTTCAACTCATTATTTATAGAGTTTCTTATAGACATATTACACACAAGTTCCCAACATTACCACAAAAGACACAAACTGGACAACATGTAGAAGATGTAACACTGAAAAACATAAGCTAGGAACCCAACATCTGGTTGCTTAAGGTTTTTACACAAAACTACCTAAACAGAAGTTAGTTTTTTCTTGGGGAGTCTGTACCAACGCGCATATGTTCCGGTGTCTTCTTTATCCACCATAGGTAAAAAACAGACGCTGTAACCAATAGCCCCGCGACAATTCCTAGTGTTAGTCCTACAATTCGTCCGGCTTGGTTCTTGTTACCGTTGGATGAACCCGAAAAGTTGGATACTAGCAAATAAAACAAAGATTGTATTGTAAGACAAAACTTTAACATGTCATGGAAGTGGAAAATTGGACAAGTCGTGTTGACGGGTCTATTAAAAACAAGTAATTTTTGGTACATGTCAAAATAGGTCTGGTTGATCCAAAACACTTTTGTCTAACGTATATAGCTTTTTGTTTAACGATTAGTAAGGCAATATAATTAGAAAATTGTGTTGTTTCGATAATTAATAAACTCGAACAGTGGCGTATCCAGGAATAATTTCTAGGGGGTTCCTTTCGTAGATTTTCACCAGGGTTGGAAATTCAGACACGAACACAATAACCTGACACGAACCTACACGATTTTAACAGGTTTCGTGTCTATAATAGGTCGACACGTTAAGACCTGTTTATTTTCGTGTTCGTGTTTACCTGTTTCGTGTTCGTGTCTTATCGTGTACGTGTCTTAACAGGTCTTATCGTGTTTCTTATCATGTCTTGTTGTGCCTTATCGTGTTAACTTATTTTACTAGGTGTTTCTTATCGTGTTAACTTGTTATACACAGGTTCGTGTTTGAAAAAAATGACACGATTAAATTTCGTGTCATGTTCGCGTTTACAAGTTTCGTGTTCGCGTCTTAACAGGTTCGTGTAACCTGTTATGCCAGCCCTAATTTTCAAAACCGAGGGGGTTCTTGGGAACCAGAAACCCCCCCCCCCCGGCCCCCTAGATCCGCCCCTGAATTCGAATTGAAAGGGGAAACCAACTAACCTTGAGAAACATGTATTGCTGAGACCAATGGACCAAATGTGCTTTGAACTGGAATGCAGCAAGTTCCTTTCCCTGCCCACTTAAAATGAATGTCCATCTGCTGGTTTGTTACATTGGCTATATACAGTTTCACCAAAGCTCGTTTCGACCCGTGTGCTTCTTTCAATATGTTGAAGTCTTGAACAACTCTTTCACCCTTTCCAAATTGACCCATCCAGTATTTTAACAAAAAGGAAATAGAATGGATATGATATGACCACCAGCAGCCCGATCTAACCCGCTTTCTGCTCCCAGTAGAGGTGGCAGTTTTGACCCGTTTAGGTTGGGGTCAAACGGTTTAAAAATTTTCTTATTTATCCAAATGGATCAAACGTGTCCAAAAATGTGTTATGCACAAAACCTCATAATTCATTTTTAAAATTTTTGTTTGATTATTATTGTTGAAATGTGTTGATTCTCCTTGTAATTCAATTCCTGGGCTTATGTATTACTGGACTTACATTATTGGACTCGTAATGGGCTTATAATAATAGGTCGTTATGATTTGGGCTTGAATACAATTTGGGCTTGAACTATCAGATATAAAAGGTTCATTTGTCTTGAACTGGTTCATACGTATTATTATGCTTTTGTGTTTTCTCACACAGATCGGTGAGCTGGACGTGTGTGTATCGTTGGATCAGATTACTTTCAACCGTTGATCATCCACTTGTCTTGATTGTTGAGCTGGCTATATAAAGGGGCAGATGCACGAATCACAACTTTAGCTCGTTCATTTTCTTTATTTCACTTTCACTTTCTGTATTAGGGTTTCTAGTCTTTCTCTGTAAGTTTTGTACTTTGTTTCTCTGTATTTCGTCATCTTTGATCTGCTGATCTTGATAATCAGCAGATCTAAAGTGTATTGTACGTTTATCAGATCTCAGTATTTACTGAGATCATATTTGGGTAACAGGGGGGTACTTTTTTGGTTTGGGTTAAATAGATCTTGGTCATCGTTTTGTCGCCTACATCTTGTGTTCTTTGTCTTTCTGTTTGAGTTTATGTTGGCTCAGTTTTGTGTGTATGAAACCCTAAAATTCTACATGGTATCAGAGCCATAGGCTCTTGATCTTGGTCATTCTTGTCTTCCGCTGTTGTTAGTTGTGTCATATGAGAAAGGATCTGATCTGGTTATAGATCTGGTCTTTGGTGTTATATAAAGTAGTAGATCTGATCTTATTACAATAGATCTGGTCTATTATTTTGCTGTGTTGGATATCTCCTTGTTCAGGTTGTTGTGGTCAACGATTGTTGGCAAAAGGATTCTTGGAGCTCTTGGACTCTTGGATTGGATAAAATAGCTTCAATTGCTCCTACAATTTAACACCCTAAGTGAAGGTGTTAATTGTAGGGTTGGCGAAACCCTAACTTGGGTTCCCCCTCTCTGTGAGATTGTTCCTTTTTTTTTTTGTTTCTGTTTTGTTGTGTCTAGGGCAACTGACCGGGTTAGGTGGACCGGTATTGTGCCAACTACGTGGTGTCTTGATTGATTACTTGATTTCTTTGTCTGTATTTGTTTTGATTCATATTATATATATATAGATATTAAAAGATCTCCTGTGTTAAGATCTGGGTGAGCACCTGTGAGTGATGAACCCACTATCTGACCCCTGACACAGCTTCGATCTCTTAGGGTTGTGTTTTTGATATTGATTCTTTCTTTAATCTGTTCTTATTTGTGTTGTGTCTTGTTTGATCATCTGTCATGGGTGATGTTGTTAACCCTGGTGGTGGTGGTAACCCTGCACCCACTGAGGGTACTCTGGTTAGTAAGTTGGATATAAGTGATCCATTGTTTTTACATCCTAGTGACACTTCTAGTTTGTCTATAATAGGAATAAAATTAAAAGGAACAGAAAATTACTCTGTTTGGTCTAAATCTATGAAACTTGCTTTACAAGGTAAAAACAAGTTAGGATTCATAGATGGTACTTGTGTTAAATCTGTTGATAATGATGTGTTGGCTAATCAATGGGATAGATGCAACTCTGTTGTACTCTCATGGTTAATCAACTCTGTCTGTGAAGAGTTATATCTAGGGCAAGTCTTCTCTGAAAATGCTAGGGATGTTTGGTTAGATCTTAGGGAAACCTATGATAGAATTGATGGGTGTGTTATGTTTAATCTTCATCAGAAAATTAATAGTATAACTCAAAGTGGTAGTTCTGTTTCTGAGTATTATAATAAATTGAACACTATGTGGAAACAGTTTGATTCCATGGTTCAATTACCTACTTGTACATGTCAAGCCTCAAAGGATTACAATGAGTTTAATACCTTAATTAAACTCATGCAGTTCTTGATGGGTCTTGATGATGTATATCAGCCTGTTAGGACAACATTGTTGACTAGTGATCCATTGCCCTCAGTAAAAACTGCTTTTGCTGTGGTATCCAGAGAAGAATCTCATAGAGGTTCTAGTAGTGGATCAAAGTCAACTAATGTTTCATTTGTGGCTAAGTCTAATCAGAGTTCTGATAATAGGAAGGGTCCCAATAGAGGTCCTAATCCTAATCTAAAATGCACTCATTGTAACAGAATTGGGCATACTAAAGAAAGGTGTTTTGAAATTATTGGATATCCTAATGGGGTTCAAAAAAGGGTTGGTAATTGGTCAAGTAACAATAATAATCCTAATAGAACTCAGGGTAACTGGAAAAATAATGTGCCCAATACTAGTAACAATGTGTGTAGTAATGTTACTTCTGGCTCACCATTTACTCCTGAGCAGATTTCTAGGTTAATGAGTCTGATAAGTGAAAAATCAGGAGGAGATCCTCAGAGCTCCAATGCTGGAGGTGAGTCAGTTGTTGTTAGTGGTTTTTCTAGTATGTCTGTTTTGTCCAAGTTAGCTAAGTTGTTTAAAAACTTTTCTGGTTGTTCCAACCTTGTCAAGTTTGCTCTGTTCTGTGGGTGGATCATGGACTCAGGTGCAAACCAACACATGGTTGGAAGTGATAAACACATGGTCAACTGTGTTGATGTTTCTAAGTATAACTTAGAGGTTAGACACCCCAATGGTACAAATGCTAAAGTCACAAAGATTGGTGACATAGTGTTAGCTGATGGGGTAGTTCTAACTGATGTGTTTTATATACCAGATTATTGTGTAAACTTAGTATCAATACACAAGCTTGCCAAGGACAATAAATTAGATGTTCTGTTTAATGAGAATGAGTGTTTTGTCCAGGATTCCAAGTCAAGGAAAGTCCTGGTGACTGGTAAACAACAAGATGGTCTATATTTTGTTGGAAAAGATGTGAGTTTTAGTAGTGTGTGTTTTAATAGTGTATCTGAACACAGTCTTTGGCATAGTAGGCTAGGTCACCCATCTAGCCAAGTTCTAGCTGTTTTAAAAGATAGTCTAAATGTAGGAAACCCTGATGATTCACCTTGTGAAATATGTCACAAGGCAAAACAGGTCAGGGTTCCTTTCCCTCTTAGTGATCATAAGTCTAAGGCTGTAGGAGACCTTGTACACCTTGATGTATGGGGACCCTATAAGGTCACTAGCAGGGAAGGCTATAAGTATTTTCTTACCATTGTGGATGACTTTTCTAGGTCTGTATGGGTGTATTTGTTAAAGTCTAAAACAGATGTTTTTGAAAATCTGGTTTGTTTCTATGAGTTAGTTAAGACTCAGTTTTCTAAACTAGTTAAGGTTTTCAGGAGTGACAATGGCACTGAGTTTGTAAATAAACAAGTAAATGATTTTTGTAATAAAAGAGGAATATTGCATCAAACTTCATGTGCTTATACTCCACAACAAAATGGTGTTGTGGAGAGAAAGCACAGACATCTTCTAAATACAGCTAGAGCTCTCTTGTTTCAAAGCAGTGTTCCTTTAAATTTCTGGTCTGAATGTGTACTTACTGCAGCCTATTTAATCAACAGGATACCTTCTTCAGTTCTTAATGGAAAGAGTCCCTATGAATTAGTACATGGGTTCCCCCCCACACTTAGTCACTTAAGGAATTTTGGATGTCTTTGTTTTAATACAGTCTTAGATGGTCCTGACAAACTTTGTAGTAGGGCCAATAAAAGTGTTTTTATTGGTTATTCATTTGTTAAAAAAGGTTATAAGTTGTTTGATTTAGAAACAAAAAAGATTGACTTTTCTAGGGATGTCAAATTTTATGAAAACATTTACCCTTTCAAAAATGAACACAAACAACTTGTTTATGATAAACTAAATCATTTAAATTTTTTTGATCTAATTGAAAATAAAAATTCTGAAAGTGACAACAATTTTCAAAACCTTCCCAATGATGAAGGGGAACTCTTTAGTACTCATGATCACTCACTGAATGAACAGTTAGATGACTCAACTAGGAATACTAGTGATGTAGATCATGGTTTAGACTGTGGACAGCAACCTAGTGATTCCTTAGGAGGAGGGAATAACTGTTCTGAGTTAGAGGGATCAGGTGATGAGACTAGGACTCCTGAGGGAAGTAGGCCAGTTAGGCAGTCCACTAGGGAGTCTGTTTTACCAAAGAAATTTGGTGATTATGTGATTGAAGGTAAAGTGAAATACCCTGTTGAAAAGGTTGTGAATTACTCTAACATGTCTGTTGAAAATATGTGTTTTATTTCTAATGTTAATAAGGTCTTAGAACCTACATCTTATATTCAGGCTTCTAAAGATCCTAATTGGATAGAGGCTATGAATGATGAGATGCAGGCTCTATATAGGAATAATACCTGGATTGTCACAGACCTACCTCCTGGTAGAAAGGCAATTGGTTGTAAATGGGTATATAAAGTAAAATATAAGTCTAGTGGTGAGATAGATAGGTACAAAGCTAGACTTGTAGCTAAGGGGTATAATCAAAGAGAGGGAATTGACTTTGGAGAAACCTTTTCTCCTGTTGTCAAGATGGTAACAATTAGAACTGTTATAACTTTGGCTGTTCAGAATGGTTGGACATTGTTCCAACTTGACATCAATAATGCCTTCTTGTATGGCACTATAACTGAAGATGTCTATATGAATATGCCAGAAGGTTACTCTTCTGATAATGGTTCTAAAATCTGCAAGTTAGTTAAGTCATTATATGGGTTAAAACAAGCCCCTAGGAAATGGAATGAGAAACTTGTAGATGTGTTGAAATCCATAGGATTTGTTCAAAGTATTTGTGATCATTCCATGTTTGTTAAGTCTAGTGATAAGTTGTTTGTTGTTTTACTTGTATATGTAGATGATATAGTGATCACAGGAAACTGTGAACAAGAAATAATAAGTGTTAAGAGTTTGTTAAAACAAAGTTTTCAAATCAAAGATCTTGGTAAACTGAAATATTTTCTTGGTATAGAGGTGTTGTACTCTGATCAAGGTATTTGCCTAAATCAGAGGAAATATTGTCTTGATTTATTGAAAGAATATGGTTATCTTGGCTGCAAACCAGTTTGTGTTCCCATTGAACAAAACTATAATGCAGCAATTAAAAAACGATAAAGATGATAAGTGTCTAGATGATATAACTGGTTATCAAAAACTTATTGGGAAACTGATATACTTGTCATTAACTCGACCAGATATTAGTTATGCAGTACAGTTTTTTGAGTCAATTCATGCATAAACCAACTCTAAAATCTCAGCAGATAGCTTTAAGGTTACTCAGGTACTTGAAGCTATCTCCTGGGAAAGGTTTATGGTTTAAAAAGGGCAGTGATCTTACCTTGTCAGCCTATTCAGATGCTGACTGGGCTAAGTGTTTGATCACTAGGCGATCTGTTACTGGGTTTTGTGTTTTTATTGGAAATAATCTTGTTTCCTGGAAATCTAAGAAGCAAAACACCGTTGCTCGATCATCAGCTGAAGCTGAGTATAGAGCAATGTGTTCTGCCTCTTGCGAGTTGATTTGGATATCTAATCTCTTAAAAGAATTAGATGTCCATAGTAAGTTGCCTATTGATTTATTTTGTGATAGTAAGTCAGCTATATCAATAGCTGAGAATCCTGTATTCCATGATAGAACTAAACATTTTGAACTTGATTGGCATTTTTTAAGGGAAAAAATTAGTTCTGGGTTTATTAAGGCTGTTAAAGTTAAGTCTGATCAGCAGGTTGCTGATATCTTTACTAAAGGATTGTTTAGTGGTCAACATGAGTTTTTTGTGTTCAAAACTTAGTATGACAGATTTGTTTGGGAATTGAATTAAGGGGGGGTGTTGAAATGTGTTGATTCTCCTTGTAATTCAATTCCTGGGCTTATGTATTACTGGACTTACATTATTGGACTCGTAATGGGCTTATAATAATAGGTCGTTATGATTTGGGCTTGAATACAATTTGGGCTTGAACTATCAGATATAAAAGGTTCATTTGTCTTGAACTGGTTCATACGTATTATTATGCTTTTGTGTTTTCTCACACAGATCGGTGAGCTGGACGTGTGTGTATCGTTGGATCAGATTACTTTCAACCGTTGATCATCCACTTGTCTTGATTGTTGAGCTGGCTATATAAAGGGGCAGATGCACGAATCACAACTTTAGCTCGTTCATTTTCTTTATTTCACTTTCACTTTCTGTATTAGGGTTTCTAGTCTTTCTCTGTAAGTTTTGTACTTTGTTTCTCTGTATTTCGTCATCTTTGATCTGCTGATCTTGATAATCAGCAGATCTAAAGTGTATTGTACGTTTATCAGATCTCAGTATTTACTGAGATCATATTTGGGTAACAGGGGGGTACTTTTTTGGTTTGGGTTAAATAGATCTTGGTCATCGTTTTGTCGCCTACATCTTGTGTTCTTTGTCTTTCTGTTTGAGTTTATGTTGGCTCAGTTTTGTGTGTATGAAACCCTAAAATTCTACAATTATTAATGAAATTATACAAGTTTTTGTAATTATATTTGAGTCATTAACTTTTTAAGAAATTTGTACAAAAAATACGTGTTTTGACCAAAGCGTGTTTTGATTTTCGACCAGCCCATTATGCCACTGCTAGTTACAGCATAGAATATGTGTACCTGGATATAAATGTCGAATAAGCGTTTTCCTAGGCCTCTCCATGACTCAGAATCATCCATTTGTATTTCAGAAAAATGCAGCTCAACATTATATCTTCCATTTCTCAAGTCCAGCCCGTAATACCTTAACGAGTTTGGTGAGACTCTTGCTGTTTTATATAGTTCAGAGTCTAAAGTACTTGTGATTTGAGAAGCGGTTTCTGTTGTATATTGTGGCCCGTTCGGGTTGGATATGAAACTACCCGTGTTGCTAACTGCCCAATTATTATTAGAACTCGTGTAGATTGACGAAGCACCTAGGATTTCTGAATCATCATCAAATCTAACACCGTCTGACGATATTTTTTGCGTGCCACCACATTTGACAGCAAAAGAATCTACACAGTAAAGTCAAAACCTTGAAGTCAAACAAGCTGATTTTTAACTTGAATTATTAAAAGTTTTATGTCTATCAAATGTGACCATACAACAACTAGTACCAGTTGACCTTGCAAGTCAAACTATACAATATGAATGACTGAATGAATTATGTTTAGTAGAACTTACTGGCTGGACCCTTTTCTGTGCACTTGTTATCGCTTAAAAGGCATTGTGAGATCTTAGACACCTTTCTGCACCGGTTTTTAATTTACAAAGTTAGGCCTTTTGACATAAAAATCCAAGGAAATGTACAACGCCATGAAATTTTATATAAAAGATGATATACCCGTCTAGTAAGCCATCCGCATTCACCAAAGTTCCTAAAACATTCCTGCAAAAATAGCACAGATTTGTGTTTTTTTTTTTTTTTTTTTTTTGAAATATTTTAAATTATTCAAGCGAGTAAAATGTTGTTCAACTCACAATGATTGTTCAATTTTGGCGTAATTAGCAGGCAAATTCCCGGTGATTGAGTTAAATGATATATCGCTGTTGCAGATCATTAAAAACAAATAAATGTAAGATAAAGAAAAAGTAATGAAAAACACAACTTAGGAGCTTACAATGCCCAGAGCTTTGGAGTTATGATATTTGATGGGATCTCCCCGTTAACATATTGCTTCCAAGATACCTAAAAACTCATAGAATTCATTAGTGTTTTGGTTTTGGTTTAAGATTTGAGATGTTTTAATGTGAAAAGATTGATTGACTTACAAAAAACGCAACGATTGTGAGTCTTGGAATGTGTTTGGTATGCTGCCTGTTAATTTGTTGAAGCTCAAGTCCCTTTAAAAGATATTCAAAATCAAGAACATGAGATTAGATTAAGCTCCTGCCAAATGCTTAGAATTTGGTATACTGTTTAAAGTTGTGGCAATTTAGACCCGTTTACTTATTAAACGGGCCAGATAAAAAACATTGGCGGTACAACACTCAAACGGGCTGAAAACTGTGCTCAAAGTCTAATTTACTGTTTATGTAAACACGTTAATGTGATAATCGTTGCAAATAATAAAATTTGAGCAAAAAAGTGTTTATGGGTCAACCTAGTGCGGTCCATGCTAAAAATCAACATTTGTCCAACCTGGACATGTATTGACCCATTACCAAACCCGCCAATCTTTGCCATCTCAAGTGCAAACAAAACATGGTAAGTATAGAAGGTAAACTTACAGGGACTCTAGCTTTGGAAATGTGCCAATCTGTGACGGAATTTCACCACTTACTCGGGCGCTTCTCAAGGAACTACAGACAGTATTCGAAATTTTGAATTACATATACTATTCATTAAACTTTCACTAATTTAGTTCAAAATAAGAAAATAGAAAAAAAAAATACTTTTTGCTTTTTTGTGCAGTAAAACTGAAAAGCTAAGTAAAATATCATACAGAATCGAGAGGCTTGTCATGCCAACCAGGAAATCAAGGGTCGAATCTTCGCCACTCAGATCACCAATTCGCCTATACAGAAAAAGAAATGAATAAACATAATGGATTAAATTAACATTTGAACACTTTAACCCTTTAAATATTTATATGAGTTTTACAAAACTGCTGAATAATCTTACAGGTCCTCTAGTTTAGTCAAAGCAGCATAGCTGCTGGGAATCGGGCCTTCGAGAGCTGTTCCTTCAAGTCTCCTAAAGAACACTAACCAAAGTCCATTACCATGAAACTGAGCTTCCATAATCAAAAAGTATATATACTAATCATGCTTACAATGTTGTTAGATTTGTAAAAGTTCCAAAAAACTCGGGAAGCTTTCCAGTATAAGCGTTGTCTGATGCCCACCTGTCGTTTGAACAAAACCGTTAAACAAAATAAATGCATTCATGCAAAAAAGATAGAAAAATAATAAATATGGAATCATTAAACAAAATAAGTTACACAGTGTGAAGAGATTTCAAGTTTGATAGTTCTTGAGGAATCGGCCCGCTTACTCCACTGCTGTCTATGTACCTAAGTGACAACAATATATAAAATCAAATCTTAGCAATTGCATATACGAATTTACGGATTCAGTCCTTGAAACAAGATAAAGAAGTGACATATTCAGATTACAAATATACAAGATGTACTTACAGTTGCTCTAAGGTGGTCAACTTTCCTAAGTCAACAGGCAATGGTCCATTGAAGTTGTTTGAACTGAAGCTTCTGAATGACAGTAAAAAAAGAAACTAAATATATATGATATAACTTGATACGGAACTGATCCGAAAGCTAGCAGACTCATACTTGGACCAACTAGACAGATACAAACAGGCTAGAAAAGGGCCCAACTTAAAAAGTGTTTTGAAAATCAAAGATTTTTACTAACAAGGATTTCAGCTTGGTAAGCTTGCCAAACTCCACAGGCACGCGTCCGCTAAAATTGTTAATGCCAAGACTCCTGTAGATTAAAATTACTCAACATTAAGTTAATGCTTAACTTAGAACAATAATAAGTTTTAAGATAGGATTGGATTTACTAACAAATATTGCATTTTGAGTAAGTTTCCTATTTCTGGTGGGATAGAGCCACTTAGTATGTTCTGTCCGAGGTTCCTGCACAAATTTAAGTTCAACGTCGGGTCACCTGTATTCTAGCTTTTGACGTCAAATAAACTCATTTCGAATATAGAACTTAATTATTAATCTCTCACAAGTCCATAAGCTCTGTCAGTTGAAAAAGTTCTTGAGGGAGTTCACCAGAAATATCCAAAGCATATATTTTCCTGCAAGAAATTATTAAAAAATATATAAATAAATAATCTCAAACCTGTCATTATTTATTTAAAAGTTGCAAAGTGAAAAAAAAAAAAAAAAAAAAAAAAAAAAAAAAAAAAAAACTGACAAGTGAGTTATGTGGCAGATGTTGGCAGCACAATCACAAGCGACTCGTGGGTTTGCGGAATCTGGAGCCCATGGTGCCCCCACGGTGCAGGGTCAATGCTCATATTCAGCTTTGACTTCAAACTCCAGTAATCTATCAGTTTGTTGATAGCAGCCACTAGGATGAGGACACAGATGGTTAGATCAAAAAATATGCTAACAAGTCAACACTACCAACCAAAAACTTCACACACAAAACACAGACCTTCACTCGGTTCGGTCGTTATTTGAGCAGAAACTAGCTCTTGAATGGATAAAACCAAGAAACAGAAGGTCAGAATCCCCATAGTTAACCTCAGCTTTAAGGTTTAAATTTCCAAGTATTGAACATACACTAAGACATGTTTTACTTCATCTATATATACATAATACATATATGTATATAAATATCTATTGTATGAAAAGTCTAATGTTTAATGCACAATGTACAGCTGCAAACACACACAGGCAAGCAAGTGTTTGACATGGTCAAGTTTACATCATTGTCACCTTTTTTTTTTTTTTTTTAATAATTTAGTCATTTATTAACATCAAGTGGCACATAGGGAGCCATTGAAATGTAAGTTAAGTGTGAAATCTTTATAAAATCTTGACTGTATTCTTCATATGAATTATATTTCTTTTGATTATACCTAAACTTTTAACCCTACACTATTCACTAAACTGCATGTTCAGCCCATTTATAATTTCTTTTTGCTCCTTTGGTCCGAAACTCGACTATTTGACATTTTCTGTCCACATTCTTGACAAAATGTAGCATCTTTTTTATTTGGGTCAAAGCATTATGATACACAGGAAAGACTTTTTTTATACATGTTGACCGCAGACCTTAGTATGTGTCGTTGGTTCTTTGGTTTTGACTGTCTCGGGTCAAAAGAAAACGCTTGCAGCCAAACATGTATACACTATACACCAAAAGAGAGGGGGTGCCAGGAAGTTCTATACACTGCAACCAATTGATATTAAAAATCGGGTAGAGGACGACTGGAAACAAATTGACAAATCGTGAGGACTGCCGGCCTGTGAAAAGACTAAATACAAGATTTGTTTAATTAGAGGTCATAGTCATTGTTGTTTCCATTAGAATTTAAGATCATATATTATAGTGCAATGATTGTCTTTACATCTTTATATAAGTTTATCAAAACTTGATGACAGGAAAGCTGATTCTTAGCACTATGCTTACTGAGTGCCATCAAAAGCCACCAGAACATTAATTAAACAGTTAGGGTTGTGCTTAATAGGGTGAAATTTCAATTTCTGCACGACATGAGCCTAACACAAAATTTACGAGTTTTGGTTTGGTGTAAAGCCGGTTGGCTTGGTTTCAAATCAAACATGTTTAGTCAAACGGCTGGTGTTCCGTTTAACGTTTAATTTCATTTCTTTGTAATACATGCGTGACAAATCATATGTAATTATCGTCTAAGGTATGTCTAGATCGAGTCAATAGGTCCGGTTGAAGGTAGTAAGTATCGTGCTTTTAAGTTAGTTAAATTAACGGCCAGTAAGGATTACTCACGGTTAACTGCGTTAACAATTAATCCATTACTGGTCGCCGGATAAATAAGTCCAAAGGGGCTGTAAAACACAAGCATTTCATATCACTAATCTTTGTAATTTGGTTATATATCGATCAGTTACTATTTCATCATGACCCATTACGATTTTGATCATCACTACTAGAGGTGCAAAAACGAGTAGAGCCACTCCTGAGGTCCACGAGATTGAATCAATAAAAAGCTCGAAACAAGCCGAGCCTCAAATAAAGCTTGTTGAGCTCAAGCCTTGAACAAGAAGGTCGTTTAGCCTGGTTGAGCCTTAACTCTTTTTAAACTTCTAACTAATAATTAATTTCCAGCCAGAGCTTTGGCTTGTTTAAGGTACCGCAGACAAGCTCGAACCAAACTTTGGCTCGTTTAAGGTTTTTTCAAATTAGCTAGAGCCAATCTTGACCTTAAATTTCTGTATACGAGCCAAACTCAAGCCCAAAAAACATAGGCTCAAGTCAAGCCGACCTCAAGCTTTAGCAAAGCCTAATAAGCCGAGCTCTAGTAGTGTAAGGCTCAGGATTGGCTCGTTTACACCCAAAGTTCACTACAAATAAAAAACTTTGGCTTGTTTGAAAAAAACGCTAAGTTCGGCTCGGCTGGCGAACATCCCTATTCTAAAGGCTTTATTTGACAACATATCAACCAAACCAAAAACCAAAAATATTATTTCACAGGTAACAACTTCATTAGATTACATTACAAATATATTTAAAATCCGAATCCAAACCCGAACCCGAACCTTTGTAACCAATCATACAAACAATTATTGAACAGGAAGGACTTTGTTAACAATCTCCTGACTAAGAGCAGCAATCTGCGAGTCAAGGCTCTTGATCGTCTCCACCTTCTGCTTCTCCAAGTTAGCCAACGCCTCCTGCAGCTCCGCCTCCACCTTCTTCCGTCCTTCCGCCAGCTTAGCATCAACCTCCGCCGCCGTCTCCTTCTTCATCTTATTCAACGCCGCCGATATCTCCGCCCTCGCCGCCCTCATCACCGCCGCCGCCTGCTCCTCCAACTGCTTCACCTCTGTTGACGTGTCCTTCACACTGCTCAACTTCTCCTTTATCTCCGCATCCCTTTTATCCATAAAGTTGCCTAGTGGAGAATAATATAGCTTGTCTAATGTGAACATGAGGAAGAGGAACTCGGCTGCGATGATTGGGAGGGTTAAGTCGAAGTCGAAGAGTTGGGCTTTTTCGAACTCTTCTGCTAGGGCTGGGAGGGGTGTGGTGGCGGCGATGGTGGCGAGGGTGGTGGTTAAGGTGGTGGTTAGGGTTTTGGAGAGAGGGGATTTAGGGGTGGGGATGGTGAGGGGGAGGGAGGGGGTGGGGGTGAGGTGGGGTTTGGGGGTGGGTGGAGAGGTGATGAGGGTTTTGGAAGAGGACATGATCATGTTGGTGGCCATGGAGGATGATGGTGGTGTGATGGTGGTGTGATGGTTATGAAGAAAAATGCACAAATGGTTTGAGTGGAGAATGTGCAGAGATTGGAAGAAGATGATGAGGGGAATATGGCTTATCTTGTTTGATCTTTCTATGCCACACAAAATGATATGAGGTCCCCAATTTTGCTAACATAAAATCAAAAGAAAAATAAAGACTAGTTCACTCTCTATGTCTAAAATTGTCATTTCCCTCTTAGAGGTTTTTGGCCGGCCTTTTTTCCCTTATTTTAATTTATGACTTATCCAATAAGTTAAAAGTTAAAAAAAATTGTTTAGGTAATTGTTTGAAAAAGAAACTTATGAAAAGTTTTATACTTTGAAAAAATGAGAAAAGAAGGAAAAAGTCACAAGTCACAATTTGTGACTTATGAAATTAAAGAGTTTTTAATGTGGGAAAAATCGTAAGTAGAAAAGGAGAAGGAGGACTAAACATGCTCTTATATACAACTAGACTTTTGCCCGCGTTTACACGCGGTTCACCAACGTATAATTATTTTGAGCGGTAAGACGTAAAAAAAATATAGTAGAAATATTTTATTAAAATTTAAAAGAAACCAATACACATTTTATTCAAATATCACTAAATATTTCTTTATACACCAATTTTTTTGTTTTAGTCTTGACCTTCCCATCAGCATCAAGTATAAGTAACTTCACACCTGCCCTGTTTTTAACTCTTGACAATGCGACATAAAGCTGTCCATGTGAGAATACAGGGTCTCTTAAATACAATCCAACCTTCGATAGAGACTGTCCTTGGCTTTTATTAATGGTCATTGCGAAACATATGGATATTGGGAATTGGCGCCTTTGGAACTTGACTGGAATCATGTTATCAGATGGTATTTGAGGAGTATTATCTAGTAAAAAATAAATAGTAGTGAAAAATATTTCTTACAAAATGTTAAAAGTAAGACACTATTTGAGTCAGATCATTCAAAATTCGAATTATATGTTATAATTAAGTCTAATTGTTACCATTATAGATATTAAAATATGAAATTAAATAGTTAAATAGAACATTTAATATTTGAATATTTATAAAGTTTAACTGAAATCTATCAATTCAAATTCTTGCAACTAATTTGAGAAATTTATAACTAAAATTATTATTTATTAAATTTCAAAACTATTATTGGTTAAATTTTAAATATATTAGGAAATCTCTAATTATAATATCTCTATTTTAATGATCATAGTAGGATTAATTGTTACAATTATGAATTTAAATTCAAAGTTTGAAATTTTTTAAATATCAGATCAATAAAAATTTGAATTAAATGTTATAATTAAGTTTTATTGTTATGATTATTATCCAAAATTTAGATTTTTATAAAGTTAAAAAAATTTAAAAACTAAAATTATAGATATCAAAATATGAAATTATATACTTAAATAGAACATTTAATATTTGAATATTTATAAAGTTTAATTGAAATCTATCAATTCAAATTCTAGTAAACAACATTTGAAAGATTCAAATCTCTTAACAATTTAAATTAAATATTTTAATTGTTTTAATTAAATCTAAATCTAAATGTTACCATAAATCTTAAATTCAAAATTTTGAGATTAAATATTTAAATAAAACATTTAGTGTTCAAATATTTTTAAAGTTTAACCGAAATCTATAATTTCAAATTCTAGTATTTAATATTTTAATTTTTACTTGTAATCAATTTGAGAAAGTTACAACCAAAATTATTGATTGTTATATTTTAAATATATTAGGAAATCATAATTTAAAGATAATAAATAGGTGTAATGGTTACCATTATTAACTTTAATTCAAAAGTTTAATTTTTTTAAAGATTAAGTCATTCAAAATGTGTAATTAAAAGGATAAATAATATGTGTAAATTCTTACCATTATTAAACAAAATTCAAAATTTGAAATTTTGTCTAATTCGAAATTAAATATTTTGAAGTTTCATTTGAAATTTGAAATTGATAATCCGTTATTTAATTGATTACCAATATAAGTTACACTAATATTAGGATAATATAGGGCAATTAATAGGGTCAATTAATGTATTAATAAAAGTTGACACAACTTATGTAGGGACTTTGAATCATATTAACTGTGTAAAAAAAAGGATAATTAGTATGTGTAATTTCTTACAATTATTAACCAAATTTTTTAATTTTTTCAAATTCGAATTTAAACATTTCGAACATTAATTTGAAATTTGAAATTAAAAATTCGATATTTAATTGATTACCAATATAAGCTAAACTAATATTAGAACAATATAGCACAATTAATATCTCCAATTAATGTATTAATTGGAGAGTTGACACTACTTTGAATCTTATTAAATTTGTAATTAAAAGGATAATTAGTATGTGTAATTTGTTACCATTATTAATCAAAACTAAAAAATTGAAATTTTGTATAATTCGAATTTAAATATTTTGAATTTAATTTGAATTTTGAATTTCAAAATTCAAAATTTAACTTATTACCAATATAAATTACACTAAATTTAGGAAGTGGGTAATTTGAATGTAATAAGAATATTTAATGAGTTCCTAGTTTACGAAAGTTTCCTTTCTCATTCTCATTTATTAAGGTAAATTTTTGAATTTAGAATGGGTCTAATTCGAAATTAAATATTTCGAATTTTAATTTGAAATTTAAAATTGATATTTCATTATTTAATTGATTACCAATATAAGTTAAACTAAGATTAGGATAATATAGGGAAATTAATAGTATCAATTAATTTATTAATAAAAGTTGACACAACTTATGTAGGGACTTTGAATCATATTAACTGTGTAAATAAAAGGATAATTAGTATATGTAATTTCTTACAATTATTAACCAAAATTTTAAATTTTGTCAAATTCAAATTTAAACATTTCGAACTTTAATTTGAAATTTGAAATTAAAAATTGGATATTTAATTGATTACTAATATAAGCTAAACTAATATTAGAATAATATAGCACAATTAATATGATCAATTAATGTATTAATTGGAGAGTTGACACTACTTTGAATCTTATTTAATTTGTAATTAAAAGGATAATTAGTATGTGTAAGTTGTTACCCTTATTAATCAAAACTAAAAAATCGGAATTTTTGTATAATTCGAATTTAAATATTTTGAATTTTGAAGTGATTTGGGTATCCACATTCATAGCACTGACCATAGTTGTATCGATTAGGATTAGCAGTCTGAGCAGGGTTGGTGGGTTGGTTGGCATTAGGGTTTGGGGTCTCGCGACATGTATTGACTAGATGGCCATACTTTCCACAATTGGTGCACAAGCGACATGCTGAAGCAGTGGGATGATGTCGGTTGCATGTGTTACACAATGGATAGTTTCCTATATAGGGTTTCTTGTTAGAAGCTTGTGTAGTGAGGTTGACATCAGGATCCCTGGCCTTACGCTTCTGATTCTCAGTAGTTACCGCGGCTACAATACTTGCTTTATTGCCTTTCCGAACTAAGGTCCCGTTCTTTACGTGATTATCAGTTAAGGTAGCTGCTAGACGCTTGGCCTCTTCTAGGGTAGCAGGGTTCCTTCCCCATACCGTGTCCTGAATCTGCATGGGCAAACCACCGATATACTTCTCGATGGCTACAGGTAGCGGAGTGACCTTATGGGGCAATAACAGACTGAGCTCATGGAAGCGAGTATTATAAGCAAGGTTTTCCCCACTATCCTGGGCAAGGGTGTGGAACTCGTCCTCTAATTTCTTGACCTCGTTACGTGGGCAAAATTCATCTCTCATTATTTCCTTGACTTGATCCCAGGTCATAGTAAGTGCAACTTCAGCTCCTCGGGTGCGCTTTTCCTCATTCCACCAAGTGAGCGCTCGTTTGTGAAGAACACTCATAGCATAACGGACCTTAAAGTTATCGGGACACTCACTGTTAATGAAGGTATTCTCAATACCCTCAAACCATTGTAGGAGACCAGTAGCTCCTTCATCTCCACTGAACTTAGGGGGATTACAGGAATTAAAGTGCTTAAGAGTGCAAGCTGGGAGACCATTCCCGTTTCCGTTGTGGTTTCCATTACCGTTCCCGTTTCCATGACCGTTTCCATTGCCGTTTCCGTTCATCTGGATGACTTGAGCCAGTAAGTTAGGAACCAGAGTCGCGATCTGTTGTGCCATTTGTTGGGAAATGATTGCAGCCAGTTGGGCATCAATGCCATTGTTGTTGTTGTTGTGGTTTGTGTTGTGGTTGTTGTTGTTGCTATTTCCTTCCTCATGATTACCACCATTGTTATTGCGAGTGCTGCGACGTGGAGGCATGATCTGTAAGAGACACAATGAAATGAATGTGGTTATATAAGGAATGTAATCATTTATTCATTAATTGAAACGAATAAACGAAAACGTTGACTTATCAAAGATTCTAGATTCTAATAACATATGAAGACATGCTTTAGCCTATAAGTGAACACTCATCCCGAGAATTCCCAGGTAGGCATCCGGGTCCCTCGTCTGATTGGGATATATGCGCAATGCCAGCCTAGACAGAAGACTCAGAATACAGGCGTTCACCCTTCCAGATTGCACGTGTTCGTTATTAAAATCTAGAACTTCGACGAGATCTCAAGGTGGTTCAGGCTAAGCCTGAGGATTTGTCCTATTAGTCTAAGAGTGGATCTTGTGATGGAGAGTAATTGTAACATTCGCAAATTTCTGATAAATTTAGAATAACATTTAGGGAAAAATTGTAATACCCGAATTTTAATTTGGTAAAATGGTTAAATTGTTTTAAGTGTCAAAACTAATAACTAATTTTGCTACATTGAAAATTGAATGCATAACTAAAACGTAAAGCTCAAAAAAAAAAAAAAAAATAAAAAGAACTAAATAGAAAGTTGTTAAGTTTTGATGTTAAATGGATTTTTTTATAAACTCAACGGTTTATGATACAAACAAAGTCAACATGCCAACATTATGTATTATTTTCCTTTACTACTCAAATCGGTTTCAACATATTACAACAACTTTTTATTAGTGATAATTATGAACATTTATATATTGAAACAACAATTTTTTATTGATACTTATGTTTGTTGCAATTGTTTTTATGTCACCATAAATTCAATTTATTAGCATTGAACATTTGATATATATATATATATATATATATATATATATATATATATATATATGTGGGGGCATTTTATTGGAAAAAAAAAAGAAAAGCATTTGCCTCAAAATGTTTTCACAACATTACTAATTTAGCTTATTTTACTTTCCCTTCCCTTCTATACTACAAACACAACAACGGTTCTAACCACCCGTCATGTTGTGGTTAGAAACTTCAACTTAATAAGACACGCAACCGTCATTGCTCTCGTTTCTTGCCTCGAGTCGTCATACAAAAAAACGACACACCAGCTTGGGTTATCGACGGGGCGTTCAGTGTTTCCTTTTGATTCCTATTCGCGATCAGTCATCATCGATCCTACCTTGCATTAACGCCGCCCCTTGTTTGTCTATGTCTTTCCAAACTAGTGAGGTAAATAACTAATAAACCAAGTTCCTTGTTTTAAAACTTGAATTCCGGCGATGGGTACAATATAAGTAACCACGGATTGGCCACTGTGTTATAAACTTTTCTATGCTAAATATATATTTGATCATTTTCTAATAAACAATGTTTCTATTTGGTAATAAAATTTATGGAACTAAAAATTTACTTTTGCATGAATTAATTCTCTTTTGTCATCCAAAGTTCATGATGTTTTTTCTTTTTATTTGAAAGGCTCGGTTGAGATGATTTTATATAAATTATGGTCATGCCTACTTATTGGTTTAATGATTTCCAAAATATGTAGTCTGGTTGGTTTTATTAAAAATATAAACAAATATATTACATATGATGATTTAGAATTTATTTACCGATACCTCATCTTTTGAAATTCTAAACCGGAGCCAATCAATTAACTATTCACAAACTAATATAAACTCAGGACTGAAATTATAGATTATGAAACTAAGGTCAAATAAATAGATAATCAATAACTTTCGCCGGTACAATCAATGAGCCAATAAATTTTTCACGAACACAATAACTATGGACACTAAATCATCATTCTTAAATTATTTAGGTTCAAACATAATTCATTGATTGTCCTTGATTTCATGCAAATTCATCATCACAATCAAAGTGAGTATATCTTTCCCCTTTTTACTGTTTTACTACTTTGGGGTGACTCATGTACCTATATATTAATCAAGTTTCAATTTCTTATACTTAATGCAATTCTCATGTGTGTTTGCTTTATGTTAATTGGTGTGTCTATGACTTGTCAAAATCATTAAACGCTGGGCGGCCTAGCTTTTCAATGAATAGTACTATGGTATACCCCCTTGAGACTCTGTTGAGAGAATCTTGGTCATTGTCTTGTTAATTCATTATTCAGTTGGTTAGTCATGTGTTAGTCATTATTCTCAGGTTTGGTTTTGAACGGATATTACTTATTACATAATTGCAAATGGTACCGCACATGAATTGCTAAACACTTTTCTACTATATTTATTTAGACAGGGTATGCTCACCAATACAATTTTTTTGTATTGACCAAATTATTTTGTACATGTTTCAGGTTGTTTTGAGATGCATCCTTTAAGTTTTCGGATTTATATTAGATTTTGATTTATTGTATTTCAATTTAGTTGGCAGTTAGAATCGTTGTATTTCATTTGAATGTAATAAATTATTTAATCAATGTATTCAAATTTACACTTTTAGTCCATGAGCTATTGAACAATCGTCACTACGTGACACCTCGATGTTTCCGCCATCGGTTGGGGTGTTACAGTAATCTTCTTATGGGGATGAAAGTAGGAGGGAGATAGAGAATAGCAAGTGTAAGAAGCAAGTACTGGTTAAATCCTATGGTTATAGACTAGATTATTTTTCTAATAACCTAATTCCCTATAACCATGGCTCTGATACCAATCTGTAACACCCCAACCGATGGCGGAAACATCGGGATGTCACGTATTGATGATTGTTCAGTAGCTCATGGTGAATAATAAGTTTCATTAAATGATTTAAATAAATTACATACAATTGTTCTACAAAAATTCGTACATCAAAATGAATAATACTATGTACACATCTTCAAGCAATAACTCAATTCTTCAAGCAAATAGAACCTGAAACATGTTAAGTTGAAAATATTTTTGGGTCAACAAAAGTTGGTGAGAATACATAGGTTTTTGAATATAATTGATAATAATAGTTTGTACAACATTCATAGTTGTATGATGATAGAGTATGATTCCGACATGTAACAATGCGTCTTTGTACAACCAAACCTTGTGTCGACTGAGGCCTAACTCGCAAGTTAGTCTAATGTTGTTACTGTTTTCGATCATCCCTGAATTTATGCGGGGGGATGGGTTTGTCAGACCTATAGCGCTATAATCTAAACAGGCGGCTTGATCAATGTTAATGATTGTACAGTGTCTTTTTGTTACAGTCAAATGATAGAATGAGTAAATGATAGTGTAATTGAATCACAAGTTTCAACAATGAGTAAATGATAGTTTATAAAATGTTTAAACATGTTTCACCACAAAATGTAAAACAGAAAAAGGGGCTATGTAAACTCACCTTAGCAAAATGTTAAGTCTCGTGAAATACAATATGCGTTGCCCAACGATGCCAAGTATTACCCTATAATTAAGGTAATAAATATGTCTAAGTCTTTCTAGTCTACAAATACATTCTAGGGTTTCGAATTGGGGATAAATGTTCGTTTGATTAATAAATAATATGTTTAAATAAATAAGAGAAATTTGATAAATAAATAAACAAAAGTCTTTTTGTAAATTTCAAATTAAAGATGATCACAAAATAAAGTTTTAAGTGTGAAAATAATTTTTTATAAAATTATTTTCTTAAAAATAGAATGTTAAATCTATTTATTACAAATTGTCAAAATATAACTTTAATATTTAAAAATATTAAATTATAGAATTTATTAATTTAAAAATTGTATTTCTGATCTAAATAAATAGAAGTAATTTATATAAAATTTTGGTGCAAAAATATTGAAAAACGAATTTATTATGATTTATTTATGATTAAAACTAACAAAAATTGATTAAAAATATTAAATAAATGATTTTTCATAAATAAAAATTATTTCAGAAAAGCTTAATGTTATAAAAACTCAGAATAATTTTTGTGGAAATTTATATAATCGTTTTGATATTTCTATAGAATTTTATAAATAAAATTGAATAAATTTGTAATATTTATTATATATAATAAATAAATGATTTTTGAAAAACTAAAAATTGTATGGTAGACTTTAGCATTAGAATAACATAAAATAATTTTTATAAAATTTATTACCCTCTTTTGGTATTTTAAAACGTAATCTAAAACTTGTATAAAAATATATATATGTCTAAAGAAAAGAAAGAAGAACAACACAAAAAAAAATGCAGTGTGTGGGACTCGAACTCACATCAGACCCGGCCCAACATGACATAACAGATGCCTTGATAACCATCTGATCTACATCAGATTTGTTTTAGAATCTATTTCAAATTATTTTTAAATAGATGCGCGACAACTTCATCTTCCCCAAACAAAAGAACAAACCCTAGTTTTAATAATTTGATTTCGCAAACAATAACAACAGAATCTTTGGGGCTTTTAATCTATATAAAAATCCAAACAAAACCAAACAATATAATCGAACTTACAGTTCCTCAAGAAGGTTGAATCGGATTAAATGGGTATAGAACACAAAGCTTTAAAAATTCAATAGCTTGAGAGTTTTTAGATGAAATGTATGTGGGGTTCCTGTCATTCGGCCCTTTATGTGTGTCATGGAAGGTTCGTTTTATAATAAGATCGTCAAATGGCAAGTTTTTAATGTTTGACCAAGGCTTGGTCAAATCGGGTGATAAACTTCAATTACGAATGAATATATGGCAATAATAGGCTAATCGGATGTGATAATGTTCTGTCAACCATTAACTGGTTTTAATTGTGATGAAGATTTCCATCTTGAAGCTATAATCTCGGTCAAAAGGGGAGTGGTCAGCGTCGCAAATCAGCAGGGAAAGAAGAGGTCTATTGGGCCAGATTGTGTAGCAATGAGATGGGCTGGGCCGGTTTCTGTGGGCCTACAGCTGACTTCCGTGGGATCCTGGGCTCCGAAATGGAATGGAGGAACAAGTCTAGGCTTGTTTTGTTTATCATTAAATTAATTTTTTTTAAAGTTTGTATAAAAAATATCTATTTAATTATTGTTATTATTATTTTTATCATTGTACAAATGTTTTGAAATACAAAAGATTTAGAGATGGTCGTTTTCGTATAAAAGAAGTTTAATATGAGTAAAATGGGGATTTTGCTAAAAAATATACGCGATGTTATAGTTAATATATAATTATTTTACAAAAGAATAGGTTTTGATTAATATACAAAATAATAATGAACAAAATAATAAGGAGAATGAAAACTTACAACAGATTGAGTGGCGTGTCTACAACAATTGATTTTGTTTCAAGAAAGACCTATCACTTTTACGTTTAAGGCAGATTGAAAGAACGATCTAGTTTCAAAAGAAAAGGATATAGTATATTAATCCTCAAGATCTTAAAATTGGATGTATAAAACACACATAATACAACTAAATCGGAAGTTTTAAATCATACCATAAAATTATATCCATATTAAATAATATCATTCAATTCTATATCCCCATAAATCAGAAGTTTTAAATCATTCCATAAAATTAGAAGCTTGAAAATAGGAAAGATCATAGATTCTTTTGAAAAAAATTAAACCACTTTCCGATTTTGACACGATGCAATCGGGTGCACCCACATCCGAGATCCATGATCCATCCAATCACCAACCAAACTAAAGATTTTCACTAAAAAAACATTATCTCAAGCATATGAAGATCCGAATTATATTAAATCCTTAAGAACAAATAAGAACAATTGATGAAAATTCTTGAACCCTTTAAACAATCTTAGTAAAATAAGAAGTTATGAACATGAAAGAAAAAATACGTGATAATTAACCAAAGCTTAGCCGAATACAATGGCTAAGTTTGGGTTCGGTCTAATGCCTAGAAACAGCTACGTACCTTCAAATCGATCACAGAATCAGAATCAAACATTAATCATAATCAGCTAACTCTAATCACCAACAAAAAAAAAAAAAAAAAAAAAAACCCGGTGTTAAACTAAATCAACAAACAACAAAGGACCCTAAGAACATGACAACCCATCCCAAGACAACCAAAATAATGTGAAATACACGATCATACCTTGAAAATAATCGCCAAAAATCCATACTAATCATCACCCGTATGATCAACCAATAATCAATCCGATAATAATTAATCAATATGAACATGTTCGGCCTTCCATCATAACATTTTCTTGATATTGTGCCATAGTTTCTGTATCAACATTCACGAAAACAAAAAACAGAGGAGTGAAGAAAGATGAAGAATGATCGTTTTACATAATAAGGAGGCGAGATCATACCTTGAAGAAGATGGAGGATCGACAATGAAGAGGAGGTTGGTTTGATTGTTTTAGGATTTACTAAATAACAAAATGTGAATTGAAATCATAGAACAACATTAATTAATGGATTATTATTAATAAGGGAAATCTAGATTATAGTATTTAGGAAAGTTAATAATAATATTAGTAAATGAGTTTGACCAAAAGTAATTGAATGATTTTTGATTTAAAAAAAAAACAAAAATCTTATAAATTCTCACATTGTGACACATGGCACAATATGATAGACTAGAGAATTGAAGGATCAACATGGGAGTGCCATGTGTCCACATTGAGTTTCATATACTAGTTGTAATAGATAGATTTGAATTTTGTTACACCATTTTTTTTAACGGCCAACGAATCAATTTCCGAGCACTCTTGGACACCCTTTTAGCGAATCAGGTACTCGAGAGTACTCGGGCCACCAATTTCCGGGGAAAACCCGACCACTCACCCGCCCGAGGGCACGACAGTGAAATAATCGGTAAAACCGGTCAGGATCAAGACTCGAACCCAAGCCAATGGCCGGTCATCCCTCATTTCCCCTCCACCAATGTCCTCCAAATGTAGCTAGTGGGAATTGAACCCAAGCCTCCCACAGAAAACTTTAGGCCCTCAACCTACTAGGAAACTTTGTTACACCATTTGAGGCAAACAACATACGGTTTAGGCTAGATTAGTTGGATCTTAATTTTAAACAAAGTCAAGACAACTAGGTTGATAAACGAGTTAATCAATTATCATATGTTTTAAGAGCGTTTTTTTATTAGACTAAGGGGTATGGCAACGAGTCTCCGATGTCACATTATCATTCCCCCACTATATCCCCATCAAGAAGTGGTGTTTCCCTTCACTTTCTACATTAAAATACAATATATCTTTATCAGTGAGATCGGAAAAAGTTAACATCTACACCGAAATTTGAGGGGGGGGGGGGGGGGGAGGTTCCCCGTCAAGGGAGGGTGCCACCTAGGCTCCTTGATGCCTTCACTGAACTCACACCCCTCAGCCTTAGGGTGGACGTTGTAGAGGTCAGGTACTTCACTAGTAGCCATTACTAGATCGGGTGACTGGGGGGTGGGGAGGGGGGGGGGTCCTCATTGGAGGAGGGTGCCACCTAGGCTCCCCGATGTCTTCACTAGGGATGAGCTCGGGACGGTATTGGTACCGAAACCGATACCGATCCTGACAATACCGATACCGAAAAGTCCAAAAAACCAATACCGATACCGATTATACCGGTACGGTATTGGTATCGGTATCGGTACGGGTACCGGTGTGGTATCGGTATTTTACCTTAAAATACCGACACCATACCGATCCCGTACCGATACCGATAATACCGAAACTGAAAACCTCTAAATGTGGGTACCGATACCGAACAGGCGAACACCCTCGGTTCGGTATCGGTTCGGTACGGGATCGGTATTTTTTCGGTTCGGGATCGGTTTTCGGGACCGTATGCTCATCCCTAGTCTTCACTGAACTCACTGTAACACCCCAACCGATGGCGGAAACATCGGGATGTCACGTATTGATGATTGTTTCAGTAGCACATGGTATAAATTGAATTTTAAATAATTTATTCATAACATAAATATTCAAATGAAATAATGTCTAGGAATTCAAATACATGATATCAAGTAATGCAACAACTTCAAATAGCTTCAAATAAAAACTTCATGATAAATCCTCATGCAACTCAAGCCTCAGCTTCATTATTACCTGAAACATGTTAATTTTGAAAATATTTTTGGGTCAACAAAAGTTGGTGAGAATTACATAGGTTTTGATAATCGAATAAAAATGTTGTACAATTCAAGTGTCATGGCCAGTCTAGTCCATATGTGAAAACATACTAGAAGTAAATCGAGTGCATAATCAACCCTTGTGACTGTTATAATGTGGTACATCCCATACGCTCATGGTTCACTCGAATATGTTATGCGATAACAAACACCCACGCTACCTTTGTAGGAGGCACGTATCCGGGTGGGATTGTCAGTCCAATAGATCTATCATTGTATACCGTCGGCTGATCAATGTTAATGATTATGCTAGAATATTGTGCTTACCCTAGTCATGTTTAAGACATAATGCAACATAGAAAAACACATAGACACTTTATGATTGAATTGTATATAGAATGTTGTAACATGTTTCACCCCAAAAATAGTGAAATATAGAAAAGGGCTATGTAAAACTCACCTTAGCAAAATGTTATATCTCTTGAAAAATAGAATAGTGTGTTGCCCAACAATGCCAAGTATTACCCTATAATTAAGGTAATATATATGTCTAAGTCTATCTAGTCTACAAATATAAATTCTAGGGCTTCGAATTGGGGATAAGTGCTCGTTTGATTAATAATTAAAATGTTTGATAATTGAGAGAAATTTGATAAATAAATAAACAAAAGTCCTTTTTGTAAATTTTAAATTAAAGATGGTCACAATAATAAGTTTAAAGTATAAAAATAATTTTTATAAAATTATTTTCTTAATAATAGAATATTAAATCTATTTATTTCAAATTGTCAAAATTTAACTTTAATATTAAAAATACTAAAATTAAAGAATTATTAGATTAAAAATTATATTTCTGTTCCAAATAATCAGAAATAATTTATATAAAATTTTGGTGCAAAAATATTAAAAAATGAATTTATTATGATTTAATTATGATTAAAACTAACAAAAATTGATTAAAAATATTAAATAAATAATTTTTCAGAAATAAAAATCATTTCAGAAAAGTTTATTGTTATAGAAACTCAGAATAATTTTTGTGGAAATTTATAAAATTGTTTTGATATTTTTATAGAATTTTATAAATAAAATAGAATAAAGTTGAATTATTTATTATATATATTAAATAAATATATTTTTGAAAACTAAAAATTGTATGTTAAACTTTTTCACTAGATTAACATAATATAATTTTTGTAGAATTTTTAAAAGAGTTTTGGTATTTAAAAATGAATTTAAAAATATAAAGATATATATATATATATATATATATATATATATATAAGTTTGCTTGTTTTTAAAGAAAAAGAAAAGTTTTGGGGATGCTGGGGGTCGAACCCGCGTGGGCCGGTTCAAAGACACCAGGCACAACCACTTGGTCTAGACCAGTGGTTGTGTTTGGTTTCTGTTTGTTTAAATTTTATAACCGTATTCAAATTCGTGTTCTTCCCCAATATCATCGTTCGTGCCCTAGTTTTTCCAATCGAACAAATCACACAACAATAACCCAATTAACCTTAGGGTTATTGTTGTGTGTATGCCGAAGATCAAAACCCACTGAAGAAGTGATACTTACAATTATGAATTGAATACGAATGCTCAGTCAACGCTCGAAGTCAAACACGAACAAAATGACTCAAGAACAGTGAATGATTTAGAAATTGAGGGTTGAGGAAGAATGTTCGGCGAGTTGTGAATGTCCAGTGATGTCCAATTTATAGTGTGGTGGTCTGGATCGTCGAATTGGAAGGTTTGACCACCATGAATAAGATGACGTGTTTTTTATTGATTATAAATGGAACGAATTAATGGTGATTATACGTGGGTTTTACGCGGAATGGACCGGAGATCACGAGAACATACCAATTTTAGATAAATTACGCGATCACAAAGCTAATTATGGTAGATTGATACCACAGTTGACTTTTCCAAGTCAACTGTGAAGAACAAATCTCGTGATATATTAATAATGTGTTGGGTTTAAAACAAGAAGTATGTGTAGAGCAGTTGGTTAAGACGTGTGTGTTTGTGACCCGGCTTGGGCGCGGGTTCGATTCCCGGCCCAAGCAATATTATTTTTTTGACATTTAACTCTAATATATATATATATATAAAATCAATATAGTATTAGGGTTCCAAAACACCACAATAATAATTAAACGCGAACAATAATAACGAAACTTGACGTTTTTTATTCATGATAATCGTAACGTACAAGTTATAAATGTGTAATGTTACACTCACACCCCTAAGCCTTAGGTTAGACGGTGTAGAGGTCAGGTACTTCACTAGTAGCCATTACCAGATCGGGTACACTGCTTGGTCTTTGTCGGGTAGGTGGGGAGTGGGTAGGATTCACAGATGATAGAAGCCGAAGGCGGATTATGGTGTTTGTGTGTGTTGCAGGTTTGGGTGTGACGGTGGTTGGCGGGTAGCACCCTAGGTTCCACAGCTTGGGTGGTCAGATGGTTGACGTGGCGAGGTGTCGTGATCTCTTCCACATGATTCCACTTCACTCGTGGTTAACAGCGTCACTGTTTAGATTTTTGAAGAGGGTTGTCTAAAAAGTGTGTACATTTTAAGGTTTAATACTTTGAAGTTTTTCCTCCGACTACATACCCAGAAATTGAAAATGATTTTCATTCGAACTATTCACAAACTTTTCTTTTCAAGTAAACAAAAATAAATGACCGAACACAAAGGCTAATAATAGAAGCACACCTGTCTGAAGGTCAGCAACAAATTACGAAGAGGCCATATAATACTGTTCATCAAGTTTAGATTTAAACATATATAATTAATTACATCTAAGTAAATAAATATAAAAGCACAAATTTGTTAAGCGAAAAAGATGAGTAAAAAAAACAATCAACTGAAATAAAGTTCATTTGGGTTGGAGCCATTACTTATATGCATGCACAATTTGCACAAATGAACTGTAAAAAATGTCATATTAAAACACGACACGAGCACAAGAAAATCATAATGTGTGTGGGTTAAAAATTGATATATTTGACACAAATAAATAGATTCCTACGTGACTATGTTTTTAGTTTCATCTATTTAACCTATCAACCACTAGTCCCATATTTAGTATGACACCATTAAAAGAAATTATGTACATGTACATTTATATTTGATACTCGTTTTTATGTATTATTCACACATCCAACATTCAAATGGAACCAATTTATGGAGCATTCTCAAAGTTCCACCACTAAGAAAATGTAGCAACCTCTTGCTCTATCAGCTCTCAAAAGCTGTAAAATATTGATACCGCAAGCGTAATCGCATTTATTTATATTAAAAGATAATCTGTAGTCAGAAAAAACTGCAACATTACTTCAAACAATAACCTGTTGGGTAACCAAAACCTCCAACATAGTCACAAAATGAGCTGGACAAATATGTATCCAATCTGCATGAAATCTCTTTCCTTCTGTTGCTATTTTCATCAGCAGATGGCAATGGTCGGCCGAGCTTTACAACATGATAATTTCTCTTTGTCGGGCCTTCTTGTCTTAGGTCTGAAAACAACCCTCTCATTGTGCAACCAAAACTGGACCGATGTTTCTTAGTAGCACCAAAACCTTTATAGCCCTCACTAACTTCATTTTTCGCAACAATTTGCTTCTTTTTCATGTCTCCACACAAATGTGATGTGCTTGATGACCTATTAAATTTTTTTTGAGTCAATTGACAAAATAGGAATGTAGAGCAACGGGTTAAATGAGTTTGATCAAAACGGGCCTCTTTAAATTTGGTTTAAAACGAGGCTTCAAAGCGTTTGACTGCACTTTAGACACCTTTCAACAGGTTAAAACTGCTTGACCCATTTGACCCGTTTCCTTATTAGCTACTTATTCTATTTTATCCGTTTGACTCATTATCAATAAAATACAGCCCCAATAGACCATTTCATGTAAATGGGCTATAATTTGTCATATGTAATCGATAGAAAGCTTACCCTCACACTCATCTGGGCCGTAAGTGAGCGCCACTGATGTTTCCCCTGCAATGGCGTAGATAGGTGTACGTCGAACAAACTCAATCTGTTAAAAAAAAAACCAACATTGATGCTTAAAAACACTCATCTTTCTCTATGTTTGTGATTTACTATCTGGATACTTGTAGGGACAAAGATTATGGCAGTTGTAGAAATTTCCAGATTGTAAAATATGAGGCGTCCGACTGTCCCAAGACATTCCAAATTGTAGTAAGTTTATATACAAAATCAAGTTGCTTTCAGTATTATGATTTGTAATGCATCTAGAGCCTAAAGGAGCATGTAAAGCACAAGTGAAATTCAAATGCTCACCTGATCACCATTCTTGATCCCATAACGTGCAATAGGATCACGGTCACAAAGGAGCTTCATATGCTCAAAGCATAGGCAGAAATTTCCCCATACATGTGACCTGCAGACAATCAACTTTATAAAATGATATGTTTTCCAACATTACAATCAATCATGCCAGATCATACTATTATGAGTAGTATTATGATTATGCTATATAACTTAACTTTTTAAGGATTGGCAATTTAGAGAGGACATATAAATGTGCATACCATGAAATATTGCAATCTTCTTGTGTAGAAAAATGACTGCAAGCAGCTTCAACTGCTTGTTTCAGTTTAGCAACGGTCGCTTTGTTCGTAACAATAATATCTGAATCACACATACAGATCATCATCCACCATAGAAATCATTGTTTGATTTTCTATTTTATCATTGATAGTTTTCTGTTATTTTACCGTTATCATTAGTCTGTTAGTGTATTATTATCTTTTCCACTATAATAATCAAGAAATCAATCTTCATTTAGTGTCAATTGTAAAAGTCAGAGTTTGACTTAAAAAGTCAAAATCACAGGTTTAGAATGGTTGTGTCTGTATCATAGTTGTTAAAAGCCATCGCCTCTTGCGCCTAGGCCCATTTTCAGGCGAGGCGAGACAATTGCGCTTTAAGTCGAGGCAATTGTGCTTTAATTCTCCATGTGATGGCTTAGGCGCAGATTCAGGCGAGATTCCCAAAATCCGAAGAGTCTCCCGTCAAATTCTCTAAGGGGGGTGTTTGGGATTGATTATTCAAAATAGATTATGCGTTTTGGAAAAGCATGGATGAAGCTGCTTATAGATTATTGCGTTTTTGTAGCATAAAAAACTGGTTATCCGTGTTTTCAAAACGCAATCCCAAACACTAAAAACTAATTATCTGCATTTTCAAAACGCAATAATCTAAAAATCAGATTTAAAATGCAATCCCAAACACCCTCTAAATTATGGCTAGATTCAGTTCAGATTTTCTTCTTTTATCTAAGGAAAACTACTTTTATACACTAATACACAAATATTTTGAAACTTTAGATACTAATTAGATGATATTGAACGTTATATAATAGCTTTTGTTTTCTTTATTTGGAAGAATAACATTAATTTTCTTATACATAATATATTTTTACTTTTATTATTTGTTCTCCTTTTTTAATCTCAGACCCTTGTTTTTTTGCGCCTTGTGCCTAGTCCCCAGGCAAGGCCTATGCGCCTGAGTGCGCCTAGCGCCTTTGATAACTATGGTCTGTATATTTTATTCTTCGTTTCAATTCTTTTATAAACGCGAACAATTAATAATAAATAAAACTTGGAATAATGTTACCAAACGTCGATCCGTCTAATCTGAGAACAGATAGTCCAATAGGTCGCGAAGCGAATCTTCCAAACGAAACTCGCTTCCAATAGCTTCGTTTATCAGGCAACAATGGAGGGAAAGAGCTTACGGTCATAAACGGTGACTTACGATTATTATTATTATTATTATAACCTACATTAGAAAAACCCGGCATTGTCTTCCTGCACCTGGTTGGATGAATGTGGCATATCTTAAGTAAGAGTTATTTATCAACAGATAATATTATGGTGAAAAGAAGGAGAATTTAATATATATATATATAGGTGGTTGTTGTGATCGAATTGATGTGAATATATGGATAAGATGAGGAAGATGGATAGTGATCGCTATCTTTGTTCGTTGTCTACTATTTTCTCTGCGAATTTTATTGAGAAGAAAGTTGATAGTTTCTTAATATAGTCGTGGATGAGCCATATGTTGTGTTGCCATGCATTCATCTTGATTAATGATAAGAGTAGGGATGGCAATCAAACTCGAACTCAATGGGTAAACCCCGAAAACCCGATACATTTGGGATGTGTTTGGGGTCGGGTAATCGGGTATGGGTCTGGGTATGGGATTAGTTTTTATTTTTTTGCGGGTTTGGGATTTGATGAGATACCCATTTACCCGACCCGATTACCCGATAAAGTATACCCGTTTACCCGATTAGATACCAGATATAATTTAGATTGTCATCTTGTGCTAAAAACACCAATAATTAGTGTTTACTATCTGTTATCTATGTCGTTTAGTGTTTTTATATGATTTAAGTATTTTATATCTATACATTGTAATCATTTACATACATATTTAATAATGCTAAATGTATTGGTTAGTAGTTACCCAATAGATACTCGACGGGTTTTTAGTCCGGTATACCTAATGGGTAAGTTTTAAAAAATTAACGGGTTTACCCGAAACTCACGGGTATACCCGATACCCAATGGGTAATTACCCGATACAAACCCAACGGGTTTTGGGACGGGTTTGTGTGACATCCGTCACCCTCGACTTTCATCTAACTAACAATAATAGTCCTTCAAATATTTCCATAATAGTCCCTATAAGTTTCGTCGTTTCAAATTTAATTTTAGAGCGAACTAAAATTATATCATTCATATTTAGTACGGATCGGGTATGAGTTTTAATCAAATACGTATCTTGAAACGTCTACGTAATGGATTTTATAAAAATTCCAAGTTGTAACACCCCAACCGATGGCGGAATCATCGAGGTGCCACGTAGTGACGATTGTTCAAAAGCTCATGGTACTAAAATGTAAATATTTGATCATTGAATATTGTTTTTACAACATGTGAAAATAAATACGCAACAACAATTGAGATAGTTGATTTATTTAGTCTAAGTCCAAGGTCCTATGTGAAGCGTCAAGCAGCTTATCCTGAAACATGCACGAAAATAATTTTGGTCAACATATGATGTTGGTGAGTACTACTTAGATTTGTACATATAGTTTCAGTTTGAAAAGGTAGTACAATTCATGTGTCTAGCATCACCAAGGCATTATGTAAACACGCAAGTAACCAAACAAGACAAAGATCAAATGTAAAGTTGTACAATGAAATTGATAATGAGCACCTCAACACGTGTGAGTCTAAATGAGCACCATAACATAAGTTATGTCTAAATGAGCACCGTAACATAAGTTACGTCTGTATGTAAAGAGCACCATAACATAAGTTATGTCTAAATGAGCACCGTAACATAAGTTACGTCTGTATGTATGATTTTTTATGTAAGCTACGTTCATGTTCAAGCATAAGCACAAAGATAAACAAGACACGTATATGAATTGTAAATGAATAAAATGTAAGTGTAAATGAATACGAAAGTTTTGTATACTTGTGCATGAATCACCCCAAAAGTTGTAAAATCGGAAAAAGGGGATAAGTAATACTCACCTTAGCAAGGTGGTAAGTCTCGTGTAATTGAATAAGTATAATCCAACGTTGCCAAGTATCGCCCTATGTATATGATAACAAATAAGTCTAAGTCTATCTAGTCTACAAGCATTTTCTAGGGCTTCGAATTGGGGATAAGTATTCGTTTTGATTAATAAATAAAATGTTTAATAAACAAGAGAAATTTGGTAAATATATAAACAAAAGTCTTTTTGTAAATTTTAAATCAAATATGGTCACAATATAAAGTTTGAAGTGTGAAAATATTTTTTATAAAATTATTTTCTTGAAAATAGAATATTTAATCTATTTATTTCAAATTGTCAAAATATAACTTTAATATTTAAAAAATATTAAAATTAAAGAATTTCTGAATTAAAAATTGTATTTCAGTTCCAAATGAATAGAAATAATTTATGTAAAATTTTGGTACAAAAATGTTGAAAAATGAATTTATTATGAATTATTTATGATTAAAACTAACAAAAATTAATTAAAAATATAAAATGGCCGGTTTTTTCTGGAATAAAAATAATTTCTGAAATGTTTATTGTTGTACAAGTTTAGGATAATTTTTGTGAGATTTAATAAAATCGTTTAGATATTTTAATAGAATTTTATAAATATAACAGAATAAACTTGATTTATTTATTAAATATATTAAATAAATAAATTTTTGAAAACTAAAAATTGTATGTTAAACTTTTTCACTAGATTAACATAAAATAATTTTTGTAGAGTTTTTAAAAGAGTTTTAGTATTTAAAACTAATTTTAAAATACTAGTAATTATATATATATATAACAAAGCTTGAATGTTTCAAAAAGAAAAACCCTTGCTGATGCCAGGGGTCGAACCCGTGTGGGCCTATTCAAAGACACCAGGCACAACCACTTGGTCTAGACCAGTGGTTGTGTTTGGTTTCTGTTCGATTAAAATTTATAACTACACTCAAGATCATGTTCTTCCCCAATTACATATATCGAACCCTAGGTTTTTAAATCAAGCGATTGATTAGACAATAACCCCGAATTGTATGGGGTTATTGTTTGACATAAGCATATGAATCAAGATCAAAGCAGAAATCAAACTTACAAACCCAAGAATGAAGCAAAAAGGTCGGTCAACCAAAAAGTCAAAGGATGCGAGGCATATACTTGATTACGAAAAATTATCAGGAATTGAAAGTATAGGTGTGTTAATCGGCCCCTTTAGTGTTTGTGTGTGGGTTTAATTGCGTTAAAACATTCGTTATATATATAGATTGATAATTGGGTTTGGAAGCTTTAAAAACGAATTTGAATTGACAAATTTGGCCGCTAATCAAGCATATTAGCGTGAATAGGACGCGTTAATGATGTGTAAATTGTTAGGTGAGGTTAATTAGTCAATGGTTACCATGATTAACATCAATTAAAAACAAGATTTGTGGTTTTGGTTGTGCACAGTCGTGCGCAGAGCAGCATAGGGGAAACAGATCAGTTTTAGAAAGGCATATATATAATTCGAAACAAAGTTAAAAACAAGAATGGGCCTTGGCTCAGTTGGTTTCGTGTCCTTGTGGTTTGAACCCGCTGATGGCACCGGTTCGAGTCCGGGCATCAGCGGGTATATATATATATATTTTTTTTTAAAGTGAAGGGATGAGGATTTGGGCTTGGTTCTGGGCCTGATCTGTGCAGCAAAGAAGGTGGGCCAGACCTTGGGCTTGTGTGTTGGGCTCTGAAATGACAAATGATTTGGGTTGGGTTATGTTTGGTTATGGTTTTAGAGATTTAGTAGTGTTTGATTATTATCATTTTTATTATTATTATTATTATTATTATTATTATTATTATTATTGAATATTATTATTATTATTATTATTATACAAAAATAAGATAAAAAGAAAAGTGACGGATGTCACACAAGTTTTATAAAGTGTTAGAACTTTATGTTAAATTAACTTAACTTGGTTAAGTTATCATATAGAAAGAGTTAACTTTTTAAAGGTAATACTAACCCAATTTCATAAATAATCTAACCTAGTTGAAACCTAAGGGACCATTCCTGCCAATATGCAAAACTTTTAAAACAAACTGATTTTCCCCCCTGATCGGTTTCCGGCCGACGGGTTTGCCGGATCCGGCGACCCTTCATCAATCATAAATGACCAATTAATCGTTTTAATACATTACAAACTGTTGCTACTTCTATCCTTTTTACTTTTCTATTGATTTTAGCCGTTAAAAACAAGTTAAAACGAGTTAATATGCGCTGTCAAATGTAACCGATCGGAAGTTAAATGGTCCGATCATTTTAAACAGTTTTAACTCGCCAAGCTTATAAATTATCGATTCCTTTCCTTATCCCACTTCTAAACGCATCTCAAACCATCAAAAAATCCATCTGAATCATGTTCAAAACCCTTGCCAGAGTTCAAGTCCGATCGCGAACAAAGAAGCCTCATTTTCAGCATGATTAGCGACTGTAAGTTCCTTCCAAACATGCCGTTTTTCTTCTCTTACCATTCCGAGCAATAGCCCTTTATCTCTGCTCGTTCATCTTGTCTTAATCGGATTATTGTGTAAGCTAGGGTTAGGGTTTATGTTAGAATTGGGGAAGAAGAAGATGAAGTCTGAATATTGTTTTTATATTTTTGTTTTCTAAATTATTCAACAATCAAGGCTGTAGAGTAGTGGTTTGTGTGTGTGTTTGTTACAGCTATGACCGGGTTCGAGTCCCCCTAACCGCGGTTCATGAAGTGTTTTTTTAAACCCTATTTCTTTTGTTAATTATTTTTATTCATTCATTATTATGTATAACAAACTTATTTAATTCATAATAAATTCATTTTTACTCCAAAAATTATGAAACTTTAGGTGTAGCGTCATGACACCACATAGAAAATTATCATATTTTTAGTTTCAGAAAAATAATTTATTTTCGCATATTTACTGAATTAAAACGTTTTAATAATAATAAATCGATAAAAAATTCATTTTTAAGGATTTTAACCCCAAAATTTTTGGATAATTATTTATGAACATCAGGAACATATATAAATTATTGGTTTAGAAAACATTTATTTTTATTGATTTGCCTATTTTTGATCATTTAAACATGATTAAATCTCATTAAATCAGTTTTAAATATAGATAAGTTTATATAAATTATGGGAAAATTATTTTAATTTGTTTATATCAGAAAGCATCTATTTTCTATAAAAATAACATTTTTGGATCATGTCTGGTATTATTAGTCCTATTTACGTTTAAATAGACATAATTAAACATTTATTTATTTATCTTATTTAGACATCTATTTCATAAATACTTTTCCTATAAAATAGAAGATATTCATATGATTGAAAGTCTTTATTATCATTTTCAATAATTATGATTATTGTATTTATTTACAATAATTAGTTAAAGTAATTAATTACATTATTTTGTCTAAATTATTCAAACATAAGTTTTATCTAAAAATTCAATTAGTAATAATTATATTACCTACACCACAATTATAAACTTTGCCATATCATTTTTGAAATACAACTTCTATAATAATTTGATTTATTATAAAAACTTTAATTCCCCAAATCGACTTTGCAAACTCTAATGCCTTAGACCCTAGATACCTTATACTTTTAAGACATTTCATTTATTAGTATTCTTATACATTATAGGTAGAATTCTTCGGAATTCCCATTTCTTAACTCACGTCAGCTTAAGTTGGATTTGGATCGCTTTCGCAAACTGTGAGTATATCTTTCCCCTTTTTACTATCTTACTATTTTGGGGTGGCTCATGTACTTACTATCAAGTTTCTATTTCTTTTACTAAATGCCATTTTCATGTGTGTTTGCTTTATGTTAATTGGTGTGTCTATGACTTGTCAAAATCATTAACCGCTGGGCGGCCTAGCATTTCAATGAATAGTACTATGGTATACCCCCTTGAGACTCTGTTGAGAGAATCTTGGTCATTGTCTTGTTAATTCATTATTCAGTTGGTTAGTCATGTGTTAGTCATTATTCTTAGGTTTGGTTTTGAACGGATATTACTTATTACATAATTGCAAATGGTACCGCACATGAATTGCTAAACACTTTTCCTACTATATTTATTCAAACAGGGTATGCTCACCAATACATTTTTGTATTGACATATACTTTTTTCGTACATGTTTCAGGTTATTTTGAGACGCTTCTTTTAAGCTTTTTGGATTTATAATTAAGCTTTGACTTTATTGTATTTTAGTTAGACTTGATGCTTTAGAATCATTGTATCGTTGTATTTCATTTCAATGTAATAAACTATTTAATCAATGTATCCAAATTTACACTTTTAGTCCATGAGCTATTGAACAATCGTCACTACGTGACACCTCGATGTTTCCGCCATCGGTTGGGGTGTTACAGTTTGGGACAAGCATATCTAATCAGGTATGGGGTTGGGATTACCTAAACCCGTCCCAAACCCGACCAGTTGCCATACCTAGATAAAAGAATGCACGTTTTATGTACTATTTTAAGACCTTTCATGGTGTTCATGGTTGGATTTGAGGCACGTTTTATACAAGGATTAAATGAGTTTAGCTCGAGTTTAACATCTTATCCTCTTATTTCTGATAAAACATACCGTCACATGACGCTCATCCATTTAATTTATTCTAAAATTATTTACATTTGAGTCCCAGTAGTTATACCAGCTGTAAAGTCGTATATTATAGGTTTAAGCTATCATCAGGGGCGGATCCAGCGCACAACCAGGGGGTGTGGACGTTGCGGCTCAACTTCGCGCGCGTAGTGGAAAATTTGTTTTTTTACGAAATTTGAAAAACGTTGCTACTAAAATGAAAAAAATGAAAAACGTTACTACTGAAAAATGTTTCTAGATCCGCCACTGGCTATCATAGTGGGTTCTCGATATTAGTGGTGGGTGTCGGAGAAGCTATTATGGGCTTATGGGCTTTTTGATGTTTAAATCGGTTTGTAGGCCATGTGGGCCTAACTGATGTTAGGCCTAGTATAAATACATGTTTTGTATTCATAATTAGGTGAGTGGTTCATACGTATTCTGTTCTCAATTGTACTAGACGTTCATCCATAAAAACATGTGCAAGTTTGGGTTCATTCGTTTGTTCTTCAATCACCACAATCATTGTTTCCACCTTTGATTGTGTTTTACTTGATATCACTGGGTTAAGATCAGTTTCTAGGACTTACAATTGTTATCAGACTCTAAAAGTTCTTTTGGAAGGCTCAGTTGGATATCAAGAATTCAAGAAGGAATTCGGCTGGAAATTCTAGTTATGAATACTTCTGCTGACATCCACAAGGAGTTGGATGCAATTATAGAAACGAATACCCGGATTCCCTATTTGTTAAATGGAAATTTAGATTCATCCAACATTTTATAAATATGTAGATTAGGTATGTGGCCGATGATTAGAAAATATTACCCATCGGGTTCTAATTCAGTTGTCATCCCTAATCATAAACACTAAGGGGCTGTTTTGTAGCTCTTAATGAGGCTCTTAACCATTCAGTGCTGAATGATTCAGCATTCAACGCGTTCGTTTCAGCTTCTGAATGGAATGGTTAAGTCTGAATCATTAAGAATTGGGATGTTGCTGAACCATTAAGCACTGAACTATTAAGCACTGAACTAGGCTGAACCTTAATGAGGCTCCCCTACCAATGTGGGACAAGAAAAGTAACCATTAAAAGTTCCTACTTAATGATTCAGCGCTTAACCATTCAGACCTCTTAACCATTTAGACCTTTTAATGATTCATCCAACATTTGCGTTTTTTCATTATATTTTGATCTAAAGTTATTTTAAGTTTTACTTTATTTATAGAATATTCTTTTTTTTTTCGGCGAACAACTGTGTGGCAACCACCCTTGCGGGGCGCCGTGTCCAAGAATCGACTACTTGACCTCCAGCAGCTCCGCCTTCTCCTGATGCGCGAAAACCCGAGCCCCACCCGCCGAACATAGAATATTCTTGACGTGAGTATTATTTATAACCCGATAAAGAACAAAACATATATAAATAAAAAAAATGGAGTTCCCATAGATGCACTCCACAACTTCCATGAATTTGCCGTTACTTTGAAACACTCACTTATTCAATCGATTGCTTTCCGTACTTGTCTTCTTCTTCATCATCATCGGTAAACCCTATTACTGTCTTTCATTACATACCATTGATATTACCGCAATTCCCTCTTTTTTTTTTCAATCATAAACATATTTCACGATCGATACATGATCACGATCACTTTCTACTTACATTAATTGTTTAATAACCTCAATTTCAACCCCTAAACCCTAATCTACGATCAATAGGTTAATACTTTTTCTTTTGTTCTGAATTACTCTCTTATTAGTTTAGTTGCTAATTATAGACCTTAGTAGGCGTTAAGGCCTCATTATACTATTTATGTATGGGGATTTGGGCAGGATTTGCTACAGTTGCACCGGTACATGGTCCGACAGGACTTTGTGGAGACCTAGGACATAGTTGTTAAAAGCCATCCCTGGTGCGCCTAGGCCCATTTTTTAGTTAACGTGATGCATTTGCACTTTGAGTCGAAGAAATATTGCTTTAATTCTCTGGGTGATGGTTTAGGCACATATTTCAACTAGATTCCCAAATTCCACAAAGTTTCCAGCCAAATTCGGTAACTTATGGCTAGATTCCAGCCATATTTCTACTTTTATCTAAGGAAAATTACTTCTATACACTAACAAATCAATATTTTATAATTTTTGATACTAACTAGATGAAAAATAGTATTATTTTAATATATTTTTATTTTATTTTCTTTATTCGCTTTTTTTTTTAATCTCAAGCCCTTGCTTTTTTTGCGCCTTGCGCCTAGTGCCTTTGATAACTATGACGTAGGATTAAGGTTAACGACTTTTAGATAGTGTCTTAGGGGCTAGATTTTTCCTACACTTTAGGTGTATTTTTCATGTGATTGTCTTCATGTGTTTATGTTTATATGTTGTTTTATGATTAACTTGTTTGACTATATGTGTGTGTGTGTGTGTGGAGCTAATTATAGACTTAAGTAGATGTTAAGGCCTCATTATACTATTTAAGTATTATGGATGGGAATTTGGGATTATGGTGGAATTTTCATCATATATTCATAACATTGGATGATTGAAAAATATTAGGATTTAAATATCCTTTGAATAATCTAATTTAATTCGATTTTTTTTTTTTACTTACTGTTGCTAAAAAGTAGTGTTTTGATGTGTTTCTACTTCTTATTGATTAGTTTGTCTTCCATCAAGAGTTAATGGCTGGAAAAGTTGTTGAAAATCGAGCATCAACTTCCTTTGACTTTGAGATTGTTGATAAGGATTGTAATAATGCCATTGATGAATCTGCTAATTATATTAATCCATGGATAAATCCTGCGTTGATCAAACTTAGACATCGGCTTGGAAGGGGCCCATTTGGTGATGTTTGGTTAGCAACTCGTCATCAAGTTACTGAAGAGTATGAAGAGTATCATGAAGTGGCTGTTAAGATGTTGCATCATATTAAGGAAGATAACATTAAGGCTGTGTTGGATAAACTTAATGTTTTGTTTTCGAAATCTAAGGGGTTACAAGGTGCTTGTTGGTTGCATGGTGTTTCAGTTATAAATGGAAAGGTAATACAAAGATTGTACCCTTTTTATAGTTATATTTCCTCTGTCTTAATATAAGTACAATGAATGAGTACCACATTTTATTGGGAGTGTTAACAAGAATAAAATTGCCAATATTCTGTTATGATTTCTAATGGGTAGATAAGCAAATTTGATTGATTTATGTAATTGCGTAGTTATGTTTGATAAACGGTTTTTATTTGTTTTAGATATGCATTATTATGAAGTTTTATGAGAGATCAGTTGGTGACCAGATGGCTCGTCTTAAAGAAGGAAAGTTTTCTTTGGGTGATGTGTTTAGGTAATATTGTTATACGATGAAATAAAATTATTGCTAGTTTGTTACTTTGTTTTGTTACTGATTAATATTTATTATAATGTTGACAGGTATGGGATTGATCTGGCTCAGGCGATTATGGAAATGCATTCGAAAGAGATCTTAATTCTTAATCTTAAGCCTTTTAATATCCTCATAAATGGAGACAACAAAGCAATTTTGGGTGATTTGGGAATCCCATATGTTCTTTTAGGCGTTCCGTTGCCTAGTTCAGATATGACTAGAAGACTTGGCACACCAAATTATATGGCTCCAGAACAATGGGAACCTGACGTTAGAGGCCCGTTGTCTTTTGAAACTGATTCATGGGGTTTCGGTTGCACCATTGTGGAAATGTTGACTGGTCAACAGCCTTGGTGTGGTAAATCTATTGACGAGATACATGATTCCGTTGTTAAACGGCAAGAAAAACCACAAATTCCCAATGGCCTTCCACCTGATGTCAAAAATGTAATTATTGGTTGCTTTGAGTATGACTTCAGGAGTCGTCCTTTGATGTCAGATATTTTGCGCGTATTTGAAAGGTATCTATCTCTTCTTTTAAATGCACTGCTTTCGTGTTTTCATAATCTAAGCTGTTATATAAAAAAAATTGCAGCTCAAAAGATGCGGTTTACCATGATGGGAATTGGACAAGTATCGGTAGTGGGGGTATTTTAGACAAAGCAAATTGGTTAGGCTACACGGAATGGTTTTTGTCAAAAGACCATCTTCAAGTAGGTGATATGGTTCGATCTAGAAAGCCACTAAACTCCTGCAAGCCCGAAAGCATGGTTGTCCCAGAAGGGACCATTGTTGGTTTAGACACTGACAGTGATCAAAATGGTTATGTTTTGGTACGGGTACATGGCATACATGATCCAGTTAGAGTCCACGGGTCAACATTGGAGCGGGTCACATTTGGGCTGGCAGCTGGGGATTGGGTCCGTTTAAAGAAAGAAAATAAGAAACACTCTCCTGTTGGTGTTCTTCATTCCATTACCCGTGATGGAAATGTAGCTGTTGGTGTTATCGGGTTTGATACTCTTTGGAAAGGTGTTTACTCAGACCTCCAGATGGCAGAAACTTATTGTCCTGGCCAGTTTGTGAGGCTAAAATCTAATGTTTTTAGCCCGAGGTTTCAATGGGTAGGAAAACGAGGGTGTGAGTGGGCCACCGGGCGCGTTTCTCAAGTGTTACCAAATGGTTGTCTCGTCGTTAAATTCCCAAGTAAACTAAGTTTTGGTGATGAAAACAGCTGTTTCTTGGCTGATCCAGCTGAAGTTGAATTGGTCTCGTTTAGTACAAGTCCTAATATGATGAAAAAATATCAACATCTTGAGGATTTTCACTGGGCTGTGAGACCGTTACTGGTTTCTTTAGGTTTGTTGACTGCAGTTAAGTTAGGGCTCTGTGTCCCGAAGAAAATCAGGAAATCAAACAATAACTCTGAAACCAAGGAAGCTCAGCGGGGCGGTGACACAGCTAATGCAAAATGGCTTCCTCCAAACATGGCTAATATTATTTTCAGAGAAGGGGTTACTACTACTGCTACGACTACTTCTTCCAGGTAACTCCTAAACTGTAAAGTAGAACCTAAGGTGTCAGTTGAATTGTTGGTTATGTTAGTTATGCAAAAAATGAAATCTGGGATATGGGTTTGTTACTTTGTTTGGTTGTGGTTGTGGTTGATTTTATTAGGTTTGTGCAGTCTTATATCCTTCTGTAAATAGCTGACTGCTTGTTTTTAGATGTACTTTAACGGCGCTGTATATATATTTACAAACCTTTATTTGCTTTTGGGTGACACTAAAAGCCTTCTTTTTTTAAATTAGTGATCTTGTTTAATATTAACATCTATGTTGTCAAAACTGCGTGAGGCGTGTGCCTAGGTGCATCAAGTGGGCTGCGACTGGAAAGGCGCAACTTCAGGTGTGATGGCACAGATTCAGGCCAAATTCCGGCCAAAAGTGGTAAAAAAAACCCTAATTAAGAATGGAATCAACTTAACCCAAATCAGCTTAGAATCAACCTAAAACAGCCAAAAGAATCCCCAAACAAGCTTAAAACATGTCTAAAACCCGTGAAAATGGTATTTTTTACTATGCGCTTAGTTTTAAAAAGCCCTCGCTTTTTAAGCGCCTAGGCTTAGGCTCTGGGCGCCAGACCCAGCCTATGCGCCTTGAGTGCGCCTTGGGCATTTGACAACATAGCTTAACATTCATAGGTTGTGAATATTATAATGTTTGGATTGGATACACTAGCAGCAGATTATAGCTCAATAAGATGCTTGATCAATGCATGACATAATAGAGCAATCCCGTCATGAAATCAACCAAGTAAAATTAAAGTCATAATGATCCTTATTTGAGACATGAAGTTCAGTGATTTGGGCCTCGTCACAATTTTGTTTGTGGGCTTCATGCCAATCTCTTAAGACCCAAATCACTACATTTAATTGATCTAGCAAGGACTTATCTAAACCGCTTATCTTTTGATAAGGCGATACAATGTGAAATTAACTCTTTTAGTAATGAACTTTTGGAAACTCAAGCACAAAACCAAGTAATTATGTGAATTCGGATATATTATAAATATAATAAAACTGTAAAAAAACACTTTTACAAAAGATAAAAATATACAAAAAAACACTTTGTGTGTGTGTGGGAGGGAGGGAGAGAGGGAGAGAGAGGGTTTATGATTGTAAGAAAACGTGAGTTTGGAAATGTTGTGATTTGAAATGATATGACATAGTGACGTGAAGGTTTGTAATTCCAAACCACCCTTACCTGTTAGAAAGCTCTAATACAAGGTGAAAGCTCATGAAAGTTACACTGACGGCTAATCAGTGTAATCGATTCTTGTAATCTTGTTCTAGCGTCTTGTTAGTTTTAATAAGATGTTTGTGGTTCCAAAAAGAACTATATAAAGATTAAAAAAAAAAAAAAAACTAAAGACATGTAACAATTTTTTTTTTTTAAAAAGTAAAACTCTTTTCCATATAATAAAAAAGAGGTCCAATAGGTTTCATTAACATTGATGAAATGTATTTAAGGGCCTACTGAAGATTCTCCACCATTTGTTGGAGGCTATGTTGCTTATGAACCGCTTCATTCCTTCACATGTCATCTCATATATATTTTTGTAGTGCGTAATCCAACGTATACAATGTCGTCTAGCCTGTTTTTCACCACATACAACCTCACATATATTATCTTCTGTTCATATACTATTTTTTTCACCACATACTGTTCATATACTATGTTTTGTATTTTTTTTTCAGTTATTATTAATAATTATTTCATATCTTATCACTATTATTAATGACAGTTATAGGTCTAAATTTTGTATGTTTTTTTTAAACTCCACACATCATTCTTCATAGGACTGATAACTGTCATTTTTTCAATATATAATACTTCTAAATTTTTCTATTCCTTTCACAAACATTATATAGAGAACTATAGATGCATATGGAGAATGGATAGTGCGTTCAGATATTTGGAGATTCACTATTGCATATCTATATATCTCTATTATATATAGAGAATGAGATATAATAAGCTTTGGGGGAGCCGGGTTCGATTCCCACGGGAGACATGTGATGGATACCACCACCCTTGTGGTGGGGTAGGTGGTTGGGAAGTGATGGAGAGACCCTTGACCCTTGTGGTCATGGGTTCGACTCCTGATCCCTCCAGGTTTTACCGGTTCACTACCGTCGTGCCTTCGGGCGGGTTTGTGGGCCGGGTTTTCCCTGGAGCATGAGACGGGTGGGCCGAATGGCTCTGTCCGTACGGACTAGAGGCCATCTGGGGCCCTTTTCGGCCATTGGGGGCCACGTACAGAGTACCCGGCAATACTTTAGTTGATCGTTAAAAAAAAAATAAGTATTTCTTTCACCAACGATCTCTATATTTTTTATTTCAAAATTTTATGGACTGTGATAGGGATAGAGGCTCCAATAGATATGGTTTTGGGCGTTATCGAGGTCCACATGCACATGCAATCCATTTTTACATTGCGACACACGATTTTGGGTCTCGGTTTTACCATCTTGTTCTTGGCCAATAACCACCAAAACCATATTGGTGATGGGCCATATATGTACCATATTTCTTTGTATAAAATTTGTAGAGAGAGAGAGAGAGAGATGAGTACTTTAAAATAATAATAAAAATTGGTGATGATATGATAATGTTTTTTCGGTGTTTTTAGTTTTCTTGTTAGGTGAGTTTTGTGTGTTTTTTTTTAAATAAGTGTTTTTCTAACGTGTACAAAGACCGAGTACGAAAGCTTTTAAGTGTTTTTGAGGTTCCTTATTATGAATGGTCTTAAAGCTGTTCTAATATCTTAACTTGTTTTCCATTAACCACCACGAATCACTACCAAATCTATCCGCCATACATATACCATAGCTACAATGAACCACCAACACATCAATGATCAAACCACATATAGGGGAGGGTTATCTTGAGAACGCTAACTATTGTGAGAATCGTAAAAACAACTAAAAGCATCCATCAAAAACAATTTTTTTTTTAATACAAACATTATTATAATCAAAATACAATATTAATAAATGAATTTGCTTTTCAAATAATTCATTTTTTCTTACAAAAACACTTTCAAATTAACTTTTTACATATCTGTAAATGAAACAGTTTACACATGTGTAAAAAACAATTTATTTTCGTATACGTTTAAACTTTAATGCGTAAATTGTGTTTTTGAGATTGTATTTTAGTAATAAAGATAAGTGTAATTTTTTTTTTGAATTTGAATGGTTTTAGATGACGTTCTCACGGTTCGCACGAAATATATGTGTTCTCAAATTAACTTTCCGCACCACATATATATATAACCAAATCAATTAATTAAACAACCATTACTAACAAAACCAACTACTGTCCTTTATGGGTAGCTCAGTTGGTGAATGGACCAAGGATCCCTCTTGGGGGTCCTGGGTTTGATTTCCACGAGGGACATAATGAGAAATGATGGATGACCCCTGGCCTATGGTCACGAGTTCGAGTCCTGATCTCGCCCGGGTTTTACCAATCCTTTACCGTCGTGCCTACGGGCGGGTGAGGGTTGGGTTTTCCCCGGTTTCGGGAACTGCATGGGCGGGCCTGACTACGCCAGCCGCCCGAGGTACGTATGGGCCCTCCATTGGGTTAGTCGTGAGGGTCTGTCCATAGTGTGAAGACTCCCCTAGATAGTCGGGCAGAAATATTTGTTGGGCGTTAAAAAAACAAAACCAACTACTGATGAAATTGAAAGGGTTGTCGTGTGACAAATCTGATGCGACATATTCTATGTGATGGTGGATGTAATTGGTTGTGGTGTGATGTCATGTAGAAGAGGCGGAGAATATGTAACTGCGACCCGTGGCGAAAAGAAATAAATCATTATACAATTATGTAATAGAATTTAGTGGGTGTGTGAGCTAATATAAAAATTGTAATAGAATATAGAATGATAAATGTGCACATGCAAATTCATTTGACTTTATAACTTTAAATCTCATAGAAACCATGATAAACAAATCATTACATCACACTAGGCAATAATTATTGCCTAATTATTGGCACAATCAAAAACATACACACCCTCAATCCAGAGAAATATAAAACCAACAATATAAAACACATTGCATGTCACAAATCTACAAAACCCTAAGAAAACCAACCTTCACAACTTCACAATTTAAACATAAAATATATGAACCCCTTAGTTTAATAAAATCCCAATTCCATTTTCATTTTCGGTATCAATACGTTTTAAAGACTCCCTCTAAATAAAAATGGCGAACGAGTCGAATCATTATTCGCACTTAAAGCCTGGTGGAATGGTCTTGCCACAAGCACTGACCAACAAGCTTAGTGAGAGTGGAACATTAAGGTTAATTCCAAGAACATTAGCCTTAATAGCTGTGCATAGACAAACCGCGACTTCCAAATCAACCAAACCTTCAAGCAACGCGCAACATTTGCTTGATTCGGGGGTCCCCACCACCACATTGACCAAACCTAGAACATCAGCACATACTCCAAGCTTCAGTGTGTCCTTAGGGCAGGAGGCTGCAGGTGGAGGAGGTACTATTGTTGGTGTGCAAGTATTGCATGCGCCAGAAAATGTGACCGTAGAGATGAGGAAGAAGATGAAGATAGTGGTAACTGATTTAGTTGCCATGGTTTAAGCCAAGGACAAAGAATGAAGCTAGGGTGGTTTGTTCAAGTGTAAGGTGACCTATTGAAAGAAAGGGTGTCCTATTTAAAGGGAGAATGTGTGGTGGGTGCTAGAAATTAATGTCACAAATTTATATATATATATATATATTTTTTTTTTCTTTTATAACTTAACTATGATAGATTACAAATGTTAGGTTGTGGGTTCAAATCCTTGCAAATGCAAGGTTAGGTGGAAATAAGGTGGTATAAAATTTGTCGTTAAAAAAAAACTATCATAGATTAAATTAATCCAGATTTATAAGTGTGTTTATTGTATTTTATTTTATACCATGATATTGTACAAACACCTTATTTTGTTCATAATACAAGTTTCAGTAAGAGGGAGATGTGTGTAAGAACTATAAATACAGAAATTACTCTAGTATATATTAATGAAAATTGTTAATTTATTTGCAATGAAAAATTATGTACAGTGGTTCAAAATTTAATGATATTTTCTATTAAATATATATTCTAATAGATTTTTCCTATTGTATGGAAGGATAAGCGAATAACAATTGTATAATTGGTAACCAAACAGGTTGTAACTTTTGTAAGGTTGTGTAAGTTGCTTGGCATATCTAATTTAATACTTATTGTCATCTTTGTCGATCACCAAAACATCGCTAAATTAAATAAAATAAAATCACACAATTTAATCTCTAGAAAAACAACTTTCAACCATATAATGGGGGAGGGGGCGTGTGTTTGTTATTTTCCATGGTAGGTTGCTGTGATGAACATGGTGGCCGTGAAACACTGTCGCCACCCCGCTTGCATCAAAACTATGATCATGGCCACACTCATGGAAAGGTGATGTTATGACCACTACCCAACGGGCAAAATAGCCGTCGGGGTTTAAAAAAAAACGAAATTAAATTATATATACACACAAACCTTCATATTTTATTACACACCCTACACCACGCTTCATGTATCGCGAACCAACTCCTTAATACCAAAACCTACCATATCATGACCTAACACGTCAAATGCATCTAGATTTGGATGAGGAGGAAGAAGAATACCAAGAAGACGTGTTTGAAGAAGAAGAAGTAGAGTAGAAGTGCAAGAAAAGTAACTCGTGGAAAACAGCCAAAACAACATCAAATCGTCAAAACATGTTTCTTACATATTTCAGAAGACGATAGGGTCGGAAATCAACAACTCAAAGACATGTTTTGGCGTCGGGTTATTGCACATTTGGAAAGCTAATCCATGGATCTAATCGGAAAAAGGATCAAGTGACTTCAAAGTGGACGGACTTGAATAGAAAAATGAGTCGGCTCAATGCATGCTTCGTCAAAAGGTAAATTATTTTTTTTAAATTAGTTGTTACGCATCTGATGGGCCGAGAAATCAACATGTTTTATGCACGTATTTTCACCCGTTTTGCACCCAAAATCGTGCTTTTATATTAGTTTTATTATGATTTATCTTTCTTTGTTGATAATTGCAGGATTTGAGGTCGAAAGGTGAAAAGAAGTGAAAATGGCACTAAAAGGCAAGGAATTGAAACGATCGTGCTTACGGTCGTGCACCTGTCCCGGGTCAACAAGTCAACATTTCCAAGTCAACAGAAGGCAAAAAGTCAGCCTTTCTAGGTTGCACGGGCGTGCCAAACCCTTCTGCACGGTCGTGCCATTCAGAACGTGTTCCCCAAGGCTTCAACCGACCAAGACTAGCAGACGTACTAGCCTAAACGGGCGTGCCACCCCTTGGCACGACCGTGCCAGCTCTGAAGACGGACAATTTCTACGCAAAAGGACCCTGCAATAATACCAGCTGTCGAGCATGGGCGTGCCACAGTAAGGAGCATGGGTGCACAGGGGCTTGATTTGCCTATAAATAAAGGTCTCCACTCCACACTTTGATCATCCCTTCCTACACTAAAGAACCAACACTTCTCCACGAAGTTTCAGCTATCTTTGGGACTTGTGATTGTCCTTTGGAGCCTGGGATCACTCCACAAACACCACATTCGAGAGAGAAACACCCGAAATCATCCAAAACCACTAGAAATCTTTATACAACCCTCACCATATTTTGTGCTCAAACCCAACCTTGCGAGCTTGTTGTATCAACCATGCTAGGCTAGATTTCTCTTGGTGTTGCTAGGGTGATGATGGAACTTGGTATGAAATAAATAGTTTATCTTTTGTTCAAAGTGGTGTTTTGTGTTAATTTGGTTTACCTATTCAGGTGGTATGGGAGACCGTGCTTTGGTCAAAGTCAATTTGTTATTAATATGTAATAGTTGTTAAATATTCCATGTATCAAAATGTGAATTGGCTTTGATTTTAATAGCTATCTGGATATATATTTTTTAATGAATTGATGGATCTTGATCTATACATATGTGTTCAATTATATGTTATTATATAGCTACTTACTTTAGGATACAATAAAACATTTACAACATTAATATTTGTAGCGACAAACCTAAGTTTTATGTGGATAAATAGATTATTTATCCTATTGACGTTCAATTTTACAACTTGCTCATTTTCTTCACTGTCTAGAGTTGTGTTGTTTTTTTATCTGGATCAAGATTTTGTCGGGCTTAATTACTGAATGAAACAAGGTTGTTTGGGTTGGGCTGGCTTAATTAGCAAGTTGGTTGGATTAGCTTAATTGACAAGTCGGATTGGATTAGAATGAGATTCAAACAAGCTGGTTAGGAGTCCTTGATAAATGAATTTCGAAATGTTATTAATCAAGAGTCATAGGATAACAGTTAAGAGTAGGTTAGTGATTAAGCTTGAAGTTTCCTAATCCTACATATACCCGAGTTAAAGGCCATATTATGTAATCGGTTTTCCTTATAAGCTAATGAAAGCTTCTTGATGGAACTATGACCGAAATTGAAAGTGGTGTTTTGTGTTCTTAATAAGTCTTTCTACTTTAAACTTTGTTTAATGAATTAACTAATTAATCACTAAGTATTTGGTCTTGTGGGTGTTTTGATAGGAAGTGGATGGACTTGTGAGTGCACCCACGGTGTGTAATAACCCACACCCTTGCAAGCTAACCTAATTCCACAAGTAGTGATTAGCCCATTTGTGTATAGAAAATATACACACTTTGTGGCTTAATCCTCTATTATCAAAATCTCACTTAGGGTCGGTACGGTCTTTATACTTGGTCCTAGTGATAAGCCAAGACTTAATCGTGTGACTTAGCTTCATCGTCTATGTGACAGCTTTGGCGCAACTCAAGAATTGGTGAACCCGTGTTGGAAGTAAACGGTCTTTATTTTCTTTCATCACTATATTGTCGCACAATTAGTAATAGGCTAATCACTTTTTGAAAGATTAATTAATTCAAGTAGGGGATGCACGTGTGCTGGTTAGTCACAACTCTCCTATGATATTAAGTGGTTGCTTGTTCGGTCATGCTCCGGCCACCAACAAGTTATTCATAAAAGTCTAGAGTCATTAGATGTCTATATCGCAACACTGGGAGGTGGGTACTTCGGGGTTGGGACGTCATAGTCTCGAGTCATCTTCCCCTCATTGTTGAGAGGTGAGCTTACCGGTTTGGGAGACCCTCATAAAAATCTTAAAAACACAAATTGTTTATACAGTTATGCGAAAATAGTCACCTCTGGAGTATGCGGAAATGCGCATCTTAAAGTTAAGCCTAAGTGTGCAACTTAAACACACCACTTTAACAAGAGTCTTGTTTCATACTAGGCAGCATCTGATCCCGAAGCAACACCTTTGTTTTGCTATTGATTTCTCTTACAGTTTACATCTCTCTTTTTACTTTCCTCTTTGCATTTTAAAACTCCTTTAGTAATTTTTTAGGAAGCTGAAGAGTAAAAATCGAGTCCTTGGATTCGATACTAGGTACTTGCACATTTCTATACTACTCACGATAGGTACACTTGCCTGTTGCGTGGGGTCTAGAAAGTTGAGCAACTATTATTTTAGATTATAAATTTAAAACTTGAAAGCGTCTCACTGTTTTCCGACTTAATTCCTTTTTCACCAAAGTTTTTAGCACTTCCTCCGGGAACTTGTCGTTTTTAAAAGAAAAGAAGTTCAAATCTTGTAAAACCCACGCACACCAGTATCTTATTAAATTGTAAATTATATATATTTTTTAATTTTTGTAGACTCGCAATTGGCCAAGTGGATCGGATGAGGCCACAATTATCAAGAGCACCTTCAAGAAGTACAAAGTAACCTGCAAGACATGATCTTTCCCTCACTGGCATCATGGGATGTTGTAAGATCCCATTCGAAATGGGTGTCGGTTCCATTGATAGATCTTGATGGCCTAACGGGTAGTCAATCCAAAAATAAATCAAGAACGTCCGAGTAGGGTCATTACACGGCCTCAACGAATGTGTTGTCAACTAAAATTGTTAGGACAAAAAGGATTGAGGAAACCACTTTTGCAAACCCTAGTCTAATTCATACTTCTGCAAATTATTCTAAGTATAGAACTACCGAAGAAAGAAGACAAAAGTACTGAAGAAGATAGATCAGAAGTTCTGAAGTCAAACCAGACAAGTCCACTGAAGAACTACTGAAGAGAAACTACTCATCAGTAGTTTGTCATTCATCAGCACTTGTAATAGAATCTTTCCACCGCCCTTATGTTTCAGTAGTTTAATTGTTTATTATTACTTTATCTTTTTGTACAAGTTCCAAGACTGCAACTTGTTGCAGACTTTCTTTTTGATCAAGGTTCATGCATTTGTAAGTCTATAAATAGATGGGTCCATCCCTCTGTTTTAGACATTGATTTTTATTGAAACTGAAATCCTTCAAAGCTAATTATTGTAATTTCCATTTCATTTACTGAGAATCTATTTGAGTATTTATTGTCATTCACATTCAATAATTAGATTCTCATTAACTTATCTTTAGTTTGCAAACATCCAGGGGGAGTAATAACTCCTGTTGATAGTGTAACTTTA